>JABSMT010054778.1:0-11388 GCA_018902335.1 Eumacrocentrus americanus
TATATATATATAGGATATACATAGCGTGCAAAAACGAGAACGTAGCCTGGTAACCGACGTTAGATATGTTGCCAAGCTCGGATAGATCTCCTGCTGGTGGTTTTGGTACTCTTGATGCGATGGTGTAGGCGCACGTCTATCATCATATCCCACAGGGGATTCTCCCGGAATTACTCAGACGGGTGCGTAAGCTTACCCTGGATTCACGGCTAACTTAGTGATGGGATTCCCTGGTTGCTCACGTATGTATAACGAGATTGAGGAGTACGTATCCGCAAGCCTAGTGAATGAGTTTAATCGCATTGAACGAGTTATGTGAAAGCTATATTCCCCCATATACCTACATATAATTCAACAAACTAAAGTATATATTTAAATGAATGTGATTAAAACGAATTAAAGTCAATTAATTGTAAAATAGAAAGGGAGAAATATTATTTTTGAGTATTTATATTTATACTAACGACGAAAAGGATGAGATATGAATTTCATTGGACGGCTTGACGAGGAAAAAGCGCAACAAAATTTAATTGATCGCGCCAGGCATTAAAGGTTTAAAGGGGAATGAAGGGAAACGAGAGAGAATATACGTATAGAGTATACAAAAAAAATAACGACACCACACTACTGGCACCGTCATAAACTTTCTCTCTCTCTCTCTCTCTCTCTTTTTCTCTCTGCATTGGTTGTCGATAATCCGGCTCCACCCTGACGTTGTGCTTCAGATGCTCTCACCCTTCGCTTGGCTCGCACAGACCTTGGCAGCTCCTATTTATGCCTCCACGATTTTCCATGCGTCGGGGCAAACTCGATGGTCAGTGATATACATCTTCTCTTGGATATTCATTTCCAATAAATTATGAATTTTTAAAAGGGATTTCAAAAATTCCTCTTAAAGAATATCGAATCGAATATTTTGCATATCAGGAGGCTCAATACCATCTCTATGTCAGTCACAAAAAATGACAGAGAATGAAGGTATATAAGAGGAGAATAGTGCGCATCGTTGAGTCGGTGAAAGTCTTCGACGATGATAAATCCCTGGGTGGAAATCAGACGTGGGGTTTTTCATCCTCTCTTGCTCTTTGACTTCCTATTCTCGAACTGTCGCGCGACAATCAGCTCACCCACTTGATACCCAAGCTTCGTCTCGGTTCATGAATATCCCACCATGAGACGTCTCATGTGGATGTGTTTTACCGTCCTCATTCACGCAGTCCTAATACCAATATCATATGTGTCACAAGGCCAATGAAATTTTACAGAATTTCCTTTTAAACAGTTTTACAAGGTATAAAACTAATTAAAATAATTTTTGCAATCAGGTCACATAAATAATAAATCTTATTGAAAAAAAAATTAGAGCATGTGATGCGATAAAAAATAACCATTAATCGGATGATTCAGCAAGCGATAAAAAGATTGGCCAGAAAAAATTCAGTATTCAGAACAGGCAAACATTATAGGGGAGCAACATAAATTCGTACAATTCGGCACTCGTGCGTAATCGATTGTCCCGGGAAATCGGAAGAGATCTCGTCGATATATACATATGCGGAGAGAAGATATATGTATATATACATATATGTAGTAGCACGGTCTGTGGTTGCCGCACCGATAACGGAGTCACCTATGGGCACACGAGGGATGGAAAATATACCAGCAGTAGTAGAGAGTAACCCGCCGTTGCGATAACGTAGCCGCAATGCGGTACGCCCGTGCCTCGGAAACGCCGCGCCCGTTGCCGAAGCTTCCGCGGCGCAAAGTTGACCCCGTGTGACACTCACTCTGCTCCTGTCGCTGCTTCCTCTCTATACTTTCTATCCCACCATCCAGAGGACAGAGAGAAAAGCCCCTGGACCATCCCAGAAAGGCGCGTCGTCCACTTTATCGTCTTCACTGTTTTCTCTCTCTACTTCTTCTAGCTTCAACGCTGATGTGGGCGATAAATCCAACTCGCTGCCGCAATTTTCACCGTGGCAATCTTGGGATTCATTGGATTTTTATCACTCCACGCGGGCGCGTAGAAATACACACACACAGTGCCTAGCCAGAGAGAATGACGATCCATTGTCACTCCTGTGTAGGAAAAAGAAGATAATTTATTAGTCATTCTGTTTTATTTTCTCACCTGCCTCTACTTTAACTGATGTGCTTGATCGTTCCTTTTATTTCTATTCACTGGATCTCTCCCTTTTGAAACTAGCTGGCGAACTTTCCAGCCCTCTGCTGACCCGTCCAACTCCTCTTTTAAACAGCAGAGTTGGATATATATTTCGTCTCGAGTTTCATCGAGTGTTTCCCTTATACTCTGGCTGTGTACTCCTCGGGTAATCCTCGTCGTTTCCTGTGTCAGCCCTGAAATACACCGGTAATGAATGTCATTCGAAGGAAATTGCTTCGATATTGTTTCCGGTATTTTACGTAACTCGCAAGTGAAGAAGGTTTATAAGCTGCTCGTCTTCTCGGCGACTGCACTCCTATCCATATATGTATACACTTCCTGGTTCGCTCGCCCTGATGGTTACGCTTCAATCTTTAATCCTATTACGTTCCTCGAGCACGACAAGTTGGATTTGCCTCCAAACATTTTACATTGTCACGACACAAAGTATACATACAATCTATCTTTGCTACTCGTCCTGACGCTTCTATTTTTCCTTTATCCAGTGATGATGATAATGCTGCGTGCATATTCGTTAGCGAGATTTTATTACGGCGGGTGACACTTCAACCCGCTACCGTGACGCAAGCATTCGCCGTTAATTTGTCGAGGCATATATACAGAGGGGCAGGAGGGAAGTTGCGATCGATGTAGCCTACTATGCTCTTTCTCTCTCACTTGGCCCGGGGTACACGTTTAATTGCGCAAAACAACGCACCCTCTGACACGTTGGCTTTTTATACGTCCATGCAATACGACCCTGCCACCGAGAGCCTGTCAATATAACAAGTTTGATAATCGAACAGAGAAAAATGGTGAAACTCGATCCCAGAGTTAATGCACAATATTGATGTGACTATAGTGAACGTACAACCAATGTAGGATAAATAATTTTTTTTTAATTTCATTCATTACTGATGAATTGAATGCTGTTGAGCTCATTGGCCCATTGTCGAAGTAGTTCATATATACATAATATAGACTCGATTGGGCTAAACTCGCTCGGTTTAATTTACAGGCATTCATTAGCATAATCGCACTGGCATTATGTGAGAATCGAGGCCAATCGGACATCGGATATTGCAGGATTAGTCAGTAAAACGCCACATGAATAATCTCTGTTGGAAGTCATCTGGTTTGCTGTACATATACTAAATACCATGACTCTATGATGGGGGTCATTCATTATTACTATTTGATTCTCAGTGGACAGAAATTATCTTATTCCTCTGACATCCACGTGCGGTTTAGTTGGATATACATGAGGAGATGACATAGGTGTGCGACCGCGTGCGCCCGGTCTAATTACCACTGCACTAATTACGCATGTGCGAGTGAACGTGTGTTCATGCCTATGGTGCAAATTACCAGCACGAAACAGTATTACGTGACAGAATGACCGCACTTGCCCACAATGAAAATTGCCGTTCTTCGTTCAATTTAATCCCCTCCCCCCTTCCCTCGGCCATCAGAGATTTCTCTACCGTTAGTTTTTATAATTAAAAAACAAAATCTTTTTATTTTCATGTTACTTATTTAAGTATTATTCAATTGGTTACATATACTGAGTTTATGAATTTTGTCTAAGTTACTCGTGGATGTTAGGAGAAAATATTTGCCTAGTTAACACTATGAGAAGCGAATCAGTAGAGAAAGCATATTTGAGACAGTGAGGGAATGTAGTAAGGGGCAAAACTCTTGACTCCTTTCACTCATTCACCTGCACTTGAAATGTAATTTTGAGGAAAAGTTTTGAAATTAAAATGAATTTTTTTATGATGGAGAAGTGAGAGGGAGAGAGAGAGAGTAAAAATTTTTTACCAATGTGATTAAAAGAGAACAACAAAGTTTTTCGTTTAAGCAGCCTTCATGATGGGAAAATGCTTTAGAGCAAGATGTACGAGCGCTCAGCCACCCAGTTTCATCCTCTTGCTAGCACTTTTCCTCTTTTCCACGACGAGGAAAGCACGTCAACATCTCGCTATGATCATCGAGATAATGTGATCGTTTGATATTAAATTTCCTCGTCCGCATTTTGAGCTGACTCTCTCGTTAAGCCAATCGTTTCACAGAAATAAAAAAAACATAATCTGAGTATATTTTACCACTGCATATTCCTTTTAGTATCCAGCATTTATAATTCAATAAATCCCGGTGAACACGTATACCCAATAATGTATACGATGGAGTATTATTCAATTAAAATAATGCCTATGGATTTTTGCCATCTGTTAAATATTAATGGCTTGCATCGCGAGTATATTCCAGTGACGCTTTGTCGAGTGAGAGTCACTACGCGACAGCATTAACGCGCACGGAATCTGCCAGCAGTAATTAAACGTGTGTACAACACATGACCGCCAGATTATTATCGATATTGATGCACCGCCTGCTATATCGTTCCGCCACGTGAATTCGATCCGCAAGTTTCCGGTTTCTCTCTCCCTCCGTCCTTCGCTGTCATCCGACACTCACGATCATTCAATGTTACTCGCATCACGAAGGGATAGATGAGGTTAAAATTATGTTGGCCATGCATACAGCATAGCACGAGCTGGCTTGAATGAAGCCGTGAGTTTTGCCAGACGACAATGACCCAATTTCATTCCATCAAAATTCATGAACTTTATCTAAAAAAAATTAAAATTGAAAATTAAAATAAAGATAAAAGAAAAATGAATAATATACTACGTGTATACATACCTCTATTAAATTCTAAACGAATACAAAATTAAAAAACCACGACAACTGGATATTGCTTGCTTACTCTAGCGGAATATCGAGTCTAAAACTGAAAAAAAAGAAAAAGAAAAAAATTAGTGAGGAACAGGGATGGACTGACGGTCAAAGGGGCCAGTCGCGATGCCTGAATGGAGCTCATGTATTTTCGCATAATAGAAACACGCGGAGGATCCACATCAAGGACAAGAAGGGGTGAATGCAGAGGGACGGTGGCCTAGTTTCATTGAACCTGCATCTGCACGTACTACCCTCCCTTGCTTGCTCTCCTTGCAGGCGTCGTTTTCTCTCTCTGTTTTACGGGATGAGAGGGAGAGGGATGATGCTACTGCAGCACGAGCGAGATAGAATGGGAGTGGGTCTATGCATAGCTCCCCCACGGCTATGTATAGGTCCTCGGTTCTATAAATAGAATTCAAGCGTCTCCCCTTCCACACCCTCGTCGTCTCCTCTCGTCGTCATCGGCCTTTCCTCTTTACTCCGCTGCCGTTGAAGCAGCGCCAACCAGCGTCACGGCGCCGTCTACCACCATAGCCGCAGCACACCACGTCGGCAACGTCGGCGTCGGTGTCGTGGCACTCACCGAGGCGTGCGCGGGACGCCCAACACCCCACAAACGACACCCCCTTCGCGTCCACGACGATTTTTCCCTCTCCATCTCTCTCGCTGTGGCTCAACCTGTATGTACACTATACTACTATACGTACAGCCAACCCGTTCAGCGGTGATGGAGGAATCGAGGAACACATCGGAGGAGAGGGTGGGGGGATACGCGGGCAGTCACGGTAGAAAAGTTTGCGGCTAAATATAACGACAATCGCACCGACCGTGCTTCATGGATAACTGCGGCGTTGCGTTTTGTGGATCTCTTTCTGACTATTCACATTGTTTTCATTTACCTTTTTTTGTGTGCTTACTGATGGAAAAGGTCCCATGCAATTTCATCGTATCTCGTTTAGTTTTCAAGATATCTCGAAAAATCTGGATGAATGATTTTTTGAGAAAAAAAATTTGTTAACAACAAAATTGATTAAGAGCTCAAAAACTGTGCGAAATAGGGCAAAAATGCATGGGACCTTTTTTGTAGAGAATTTAATGTCCTATAAAAAAAGCCCAATAAGATTCTATCATGTTTATCATAGTTTTCGAGATATTTATAAAAATGAAAATGTCTCTAATTTTCAATTAACTATTGACTTATCTTATTTTACTGCTTCACTCCGGATTTATTTTTGATGAAATATGAAATATGAAAATTTGACTTTTGTAATACTTAAACGAATGCTGCTCAAGTTCACATTTATCTAGAAATTAAAATGAAAAATACATTTTTTATCACTTGGGGGTGATTTTTGCCCCATCCCAGAACCGATTTCGTTGTCTAACAAACTCGACCTGTAAGATGGAGTCATAAGTATCTGTGCCAAATTTCGTGAAGATCCATCAATATTGCATTCGGAGACATATTTATAAACTGCTACCTTTATTAATTATAATTAATTAATAAACACCAACGAGCTAAACAACATTGCTGTCGTTTTGGTGCATTAATCATAAGATTTAGAGGAACAAAGCGAATGCCAAGCACAGGAAGTTTAATAAGGACAGATATGCAAAGGCGAGAAAACGAGGGCCAGGTATAGTATACATAAACAAAGCTTTGGCGAATAGAATGCGAACGAAATTCTCCGTGGCTTCCATACCATGTGTGGACACCAAAGGAATTCTCCCTTTTAGTAGTAGAGAGCACCCCACACGTTCTCTCAGCGTGAAATGTGCAAGTGGTTGCTGCACTCCGGAACACTACCTACATAGTCCTCTCCTCGCGAAATCGCAAATTGCGCATTTTGTCGACTATCCAGGCTCTTTTCAACGCGGGGATTTGTGTCACAGAGTATAGAATATACTACTGCGCAATAGTGGACGATGTATTTGTTGTTTCACTCATGTATCATATGATATTTTTCGAATTTTTGTCGTCTGAGCGCTCCCCACCCCAAAAGGATCATTTGTCCGTGTCTGTCTCGAAAGCTGTCAACAGGGAATTATGTATACCTGAAACGAAAAAAAATGTATCAGTGGCCTGTCGAAATGGTTGGCAATGTCACATCAATCATGAATATAACATCTATATAAATGTTTATCAAACAAGTTTGTCAGTGACGTTTGTAGAATAAATAATACTCGATGTGCATTTTATGCAAGTTTCGTCTATTGGGTGTGAAATGAAACACAGAGAGACACATTTCCGATATATGGAGTGGATGTGAGCGAAAAAGGTATCCAATTACTCTGAGATCGATAATAATTTACATCGCTGGGAGAGGAAAGCATGGGAATATGAAGAGGAGGCTCGAGTGCTGCTCGATAATCACTATTTCGTATACGTCATCCATATCGATATCGAACTGACACGCATTATATCTCGGCAAGCTCGCGAACTATGAACTTTCGAGTATATAGTGGAAGAGTTGAGGGAGTGAGTGAAGGATGAGGGAGGAGGAAAATGGATAGTTGACCGTTCTCTCATCTCGAGTGAGACACGATAACTCAACAAGAGTGAATGAGGGACACGTGTATACGGGTCTATATAAAACGAATCGCTCTTGGAAATAATGCTTGAGTATATTTAGTGAGCGATAAGTGATATGGAGACACACATAAACAAGCAATGACGACATCAGTGCTTGCTTCTATATACCGACTCAAGTATCTGATCAAAGTTATATTACACTCTCTTTGATCAAACTTCTTCAGTGGATTCCGATGGCATTAGGATTCTCTTTAGCGGATCGTTCACTCGTTGTAGTCATAAATAATCCATTGAGTCCAGTGCTAAGGGGTGAACTGTGAACTTTCGAAGGTCACATGGGCAACCTTTTATTTTTCTCTCCTACACCTTTCTTCTTTCTTGCATCTCCTCGGCCGTGCGAGCGCGTGGGACGGATCGATCAGTGGATAAAAGTGAAAGGGACACGTCGAGTCAGTATAAAGAGAGTAAAAGAGGATTTCTCCCTCTCTCTTTCTCGGCTTGGCGTGTCAACTTTAACGATATCGCATTGTCGACATTTTCATTACCATCATTCGAGACTCTATTGTTTTTCCCGACGGTCGTTCTCTCTTTTAACAGTCTGCTCTTCCTCGCTCTCTCTAGTGCTTGAGGAGGCTATACTCGTACAAAGTTCAAAAGTTCCTCCAAGTACCCGATAGAGCTGGCTATATGGCTATATCTATTCTCAAACCAAGGCAAGCGTTAAATTATGAAGCACGATTTTCCGCTCTCGAAGCTTGTGGGTCTTCTCTGTCGACAACTCGCAAAACCACTCTCAGAGTCGATCGTGAATTTTGCAAAGAGCCATCAACGCTTCTGTCATTATGTTCTGGTTCAGCCTGGCAAGATTTATCACCATTACGAAACAAGATTTAAGCTTTACTTCCAGCACGACAAGTCAAAGCGTATTGGGATTAAGATCAGAGAGATTGAGGATTCTGTTGCAATGAAGATTGGTGCTCAACTCATGCTCGAGGTACCATTACACTTGATAGCATTCCTCTGAGATGAATAATTTCTCACAGTTAAAGTACTGCCATAGCTCAACGTCATTGCCAAGAGAGCTTTCCACCCTTGCACCTAGAGTCTCGTATTCACCATGCTCGCTGCTTTCCTCGTGCTCGACGCTAACCGCTCGTCTAAGAGATTAGAATCGATGGAAGCGAGTCAGAGGAACGAGCTCGAGGTGTTGGAGAAGAGAAAAGCCGAGGTGTCGCGACGACTCGGACGTCAGCTTGAGCTAATTCAAGAACTTGGTGAGAAACTTCGCTATTACTCCCAGGAAGTCACTTAGACAGTGCTGTGGCACCGTCTGACGTCTTATGGGAATATGATGGTACGTAACTGGATCTCCAGGATCTTCTAAAAAGGAAAAAATTTATAAAATGGGTTGTAAAAAAATATATCGATGGTCGATCGAAAAAAATTAAATGGTGCAGTTGAAAGAGATATATTCCCTTAAGACTTGAAGTCATGTTGGGAACTTATCTCGACCTTCCACGTGGCCGGGTTAGCGGATGAGTAACGGTTGCAGGTCCTCGATTAAAAAGCTCAGGTTCTTTTCCAAAAGCTCGCCTTTCTATCCCTCGACGCCGACGGTCTTCTTCAGGAAGTGATTGTGCTAGCTCTAGGCGTTCGGAAGGCCATTAATGAAATTGCACGTCAGGCGAGAAAAACTTTTGCAGATGTGTACGTACGTATAGAAGAAAGCTATTAATAAATCAAATCCAGAGAATTATTGTTAGACATTTCAGACACAAGATGATCTATAGATGAAGGATCTCTGACGTCCAGAAGTTAACCCCTCAGCAGTCACGCTATGAGATTTTCTCTCACATTTACACGCGTTTCTCTATCTTATGACGTAGGCGCGGGTGCTGACGGGTTCAAACTGATTGTGATACATATAACATAAGAGTATTGCAGCAATCAAGACAGTTATGCTGACCTAAAGAAAGTACGTATGTGATGCTGATCGACTTTCTGAAAAGAAAAAAAAATTTGTGAAGCTCGGCGCTTTTCAAAGCACTTATACGACTCCCACAGGAAAGAGAGAGAGAGCCCACAGTAGTATTCCAGCTCCCGACACCCTAGTCAGTTGCCAGAAGAAATTCCATCGAACGTTCTCAATGTCCTTTTTCCCAAAGGTGACTTGCACGTTTTGTTATTCGCGACACTCTCTCGCCTGCTGCCTCGAATGATTCTTTTTCCTTTTGTCGAATGAACATTGGGAGGGCAAAAAAAACTTTTTTTTTAAATTCATGTCAAGAGGAAGGAAGATCTTTTTCTATAGCTTGCCACGGAAACTGCACTTTTTCTCTTTGTATATGTACATACTTTTTTAAATTGTAATTCTTCTCAACTTCCATCCCTGGCGGTGTTTCTTATATATATACCTATCAGAATTGTTCCCCGCTGGTATCTATGTATTTAGTTCCCGAGAAGGAACACAGTCCGCGTGTGAGTACGCCGGGAATTCGAGTCTTCCGACTATTATTGTCCGTATACACTCTCGTTGAATATGTCTCGTTGACTCTTGCTGTAATCGATGATATCGCCAGATCGTTGTCTTTCTATTTCCTCCTCTCTCTTTACCTTTTAGTGGAAAAGTTTACGAAGAGGATTTCCAAAAGGTTTACTCCGTAAATTTTTCTTTCAATCGACTACTCCTTGCAGTCAACCTCGAGACGTGGATTATGAAGGCGTCTGTGGTGACCGAACGATCGAAACGCATCGATTGTTGTTGTCGTCGTATCGTTGGTCGCTGGCCCTCAAATTCTACTGCTACGATACGGCTGCCGGGTACCGGGAGCTTCTACTCGCCACTAACCGTATTTCACCGTGCGCGCCCAACAGACGCCGGAAGCATTGGAAGTTACCGATATTGCCGACCTCGAAATTTCCTAGTTCTCTTTATGGCTTTGTGGAACCATAAATATAAAGTCACCGTCGAAGTAACGCATTCTTGAGCCGACGGCCAACACTGGTAATCGACGGCGGTACCTCTTGGCGCTGGTAGGGTAAACAGACCAGTAGATGGACGACCCCCCAGTAAATGAATGAAAGCACACACAGTATTTCAGTATATCTATATATGGTGAAATTAACATGGGCGTCCATCTACTGGGGTTCTTTTTTAGACGTCCATTTACTGGTCTGTTTACCTTATATTTATTTATTTTGCTTCGCTTTCATTCTTTACTCGCTCTGGCTTTCTCGAAAAGCCCGCTGCTTTTCTCTGTCGACGAGAAAAAAGAAATATTTTGCGAGAAAATTTATTTCACTCGATTTACTTTGCAACATCTCCATTGCTCGCTCTATCTTTTTCTCAGTAGAAGTCTTGTGGAGTCACTTGCCCTTGTTTCGAAAGAAAGAGAGACACGACGACGATGACTTTAAACTTCTTCGCTCCAACCGTCGTACTTGGTCGAGCGAAAACTGTATTACTATCGAGATTACTATACTCCGCACTCTCATCGGTACGGCCGCCGATGCTTTTATACACTTCAACTCACTCGCGGTTTCGCCTTTTATTACATCTCGTTTAGTAGTCAACTCTTCTCTCGTTCTTTTTTCTCCCTACGACTAACATCTACTTTAGTTATTTTTAGTTTTCATCACTTTAGTGAAAAAGAAAAGTATTGGTTTAGTGCCAAAAATGACTTGTGTCCATTTTTCCATTTCTGGACGTTTTAAGCCCCCCCTAGACACCAGAAAACATGATTTTAACAAAACGTTGGTCTGTCGGTCTGTTCGCAAAAAAAAGCGCAATATATTAGTCGAATGATCAGACAAACGGCTATTTAGATTAAAAAATTTGAAATTTTGTAGGAAGTTAAAATGGATCCTAGAGATGAAAAACTGATAGTTGTGATCTCAATCGCACTTTCGGTTTGGCGGGAAAAAAAATATTTGAAATTTTCATTTTTAAAAA
>JABSMT010054789.1:0-11385 GCA_018902335.1 Eumacrocentrus americanus
AATTAGTATTATTATCATTAAAATAAATTGTTAAATGAATGAACTTTTCTTCATTACTATTCAAAAAACTGGTTAGAATGTATTAAAAATTTTTCCTCATTTTAAAGGTGACCATAATTCAAACCCATTGAGAAGAATAATTAATTGTTATTTAATTAAGAAAAAAAATTGAAATATTTTTTTTTCAGTGTAGGAATAACAGGACAATATTATTCCTTACTGTGAATCAAGAATAGCACTGCTTTATGACTGTTCGCGATGAGCGCAACGTCATGGAAAACTCGCTGGTCCGAAGCGCGAGGGAAATTTCGTAATTGCACGTCGCCGACAACTTGTCGATTGGGCGGGCTTTCTTTCCTTTCTAATCATCTATACTCTTGAGTCTTCCGTGTGTGTCCACACGCATCATATCGCCCGTCTGTTGGACACTATAAGTTCATTTAGAACCAAAATGCTGAATGATCATTTCCCAATAGGCATTTGGCCTCTCCACCTGGCGATATAACTTTACAATGAAGGATAACGGTCTCCATCAGAAAAATTTTCTCTCCGCATTATGAAAATTAGAACGTCTAGACAAATCGACGATTAACGGTCCTTCAAATTGCGTGTCATATTCGCTTTCTATTCACCTATTGCACTTTAGGAATTTACATACATGTATTCATATTTCAGTATACATAATCGACGATGAAATATCACCGTTAAAAATCGCTGACACTGATAATCAAGCCAAATCGAGTGCACTCACGCAATTTATTTATTAATGCAATGCCTTGTGTGCATTATATGTTCATGTTTGGTCATTCCTGGCGACTCTTGTTGTATTCATACTTGACCTGGAAAGCTTTTGATGATGGTTCCACATCAATTCCTGCAATTTCACCTGCTCACTGGGCGCTAGATCATCGAGATCCCTAGAGCAATCGATCTTGTCCAGTTGGATCTTGACCTCACCGACGATCAAAGCTTCCCACCATTTCTCTGATACCTTTTCTAAATGAATCTGTTTCAAGAATGAACATTATTAATAGTTATGATGCGATATCACTTCATAAAGAAAGTTATTGACCATACATTGTGGTAAATAATTACATTAACATATTTGCCAGGTATCATACTCCAAATTGTTTCATGTTTTTTTATTGGAAAGCTCAGGTCACCTTCAAAAATTGTATACCAATCTTCTGGATCAGCACCTGTCGAAAGATGGTTTTTACGAACCTCGACCCTGGTTTTCTTCGCTGACACGTGGACTTTGAGGTCACCGAGACTCATCAGACAGTCAGGAATGTTTACGAGCACGTCAAGGTCACTTATACTTTGGGACCAGGTGAAGTTATCGTGGCTTGCACCGTTGTAGCTTTCTGCTGATTGCACTGGAGGCACATATTCACACATATCTAAGAGATACTAATAGATTTTGTTTTTGCTATCGACGCTTTAGTCACGTTGACAAGCCAAGAAAACTATATGAAATTATAACAAAAGAATGTATTAAACTTATAATGTAGTGAGAAATAACTGAAATTTTTTATCCAATCAACATTTTTTAATATTTGTCACAATATTGTTACATTCAACAATCAGTTCCGAAATAAAAGTTTAAATAGTTATGCGCTAGATATTTTTATTTTGTATGTACAACAAACGCTATATTAGTACGTGTCAATAAATAAATGTAAAATGAAAAAACGTGTCGAAAAAAAAAAATAAAAAATCTCGCATAGCGGCAAAAATAACTTGTGTCGATTGCCTTCGAATTAGGTACATGATTGCAATTAATTTCGTTATGATGTTAGTATCATAAAAAAATTACTGTAAAAAATGGAGCATTAAAATTATTTTAATTATTCTATTATCGTTGCCAATTAAGGGCATACTGTAATGATTCATTAAAAACATACATATATTGTTGATTTTTTAGCTAAATTATTTACTGAACTACGCCATCAGAGAACTACGCGCAAAAAGATTTTTAAGCGCAGCTAGATCATGAAAAAAAATTACAAACAGATGATTAAAATGACAGAATGAAAAAAGTATCCCCATCAATTATTGTAAAGCCTAATCTAGAAAAGTGCAGAAAAGCTTAAAAAGTAAATATATCACATTATAAATATTTTCGACGGGACGCAAGTGAGACTTCTTAATTCTACAATTTTTATTAAGGTGGCCTTGGGCTTTTTTCTTGTACTTGGATTCAATTAATATCTATATGAATTCTATTAACTGGAAGATAAAGTATCCTGTGGAATAGGATTGCCTTCGAGATCATAGTGTGAATTGTATAGTAGTTATCGATTCATAATGAGCTTCTATCGATTTGGACGTATGACAATATTATAAAAAATTGTTACTCTTTTATCATAACATTTGCACCTTAAACGACTCCTGGTATCGGTTGAAAAGACTGTGATTCATGCATACTCGCTTATGAATATCTCAATATTAATTAAGAACGTTTGTCAGCTTAAGAATCCGATTACGCAGCTGACCAGTGCTCCGATCGCCAAAGTAAAGTGTACATATTGTGCTTAAGGTCTTCCGCTACTAAACAGTCCACAGGATAATCTGTATATCTTGAAATTAAGCTCCTATATCCCTGTCCGACTGTAGCCAACGAAAGTTTCTTCTTATCTGATGATTTCAACGCCACTATTTGACACACTTTGCCCTCGAACGGCCTGAAAACTGTGATGGGTCGCAAAGAATTACACTCTGCAACAGCTATACATCCCCAAGTTGTTCCAATGTACAGCTGATTCATGCAAGTCTCCAGGGCTGTGACTTGGCATCGCTCTGTAGTCAGATTTTCCTCAATGGAAATTGATTTGAGGCTCTCAGAGCAGGGCACTAGCTTAGACATGTCGAGTTTATTTATGATCTGTCTGGTCTCTACATCCCACTGATAGACAATGCAACCTGGATAGGTATAACTCAATACTGAACTCTCAGCACTCAACAGATACGTGGCAAATAAATTTTTGCTGGCTGTTTCATTCGTGATATGAATTAGCTCACAACTATCCACTAAATTTCCATCCTTTAGAATGTAAATCATTACTCTTCCAAAGCTCTGTCCAGTCCACAGCTCCAAGATACGTCTTCTTCTGTGAACAGCTGCTAACGAATATGTCTTGACATTATCCTTCACCTTCGTTTCAATTTCGGTTTTCTTTATTTGAGTGAAATTATTTGAAAGCAGATAAATTTTTCCGCTGTGAAGAGCCACTGCGAATTGTTTTAATTGTTCTAGATGTATTAAGCCAACGACCTTTGACTCTCTGTAGTGATCTGCTTCCAAATTGTAGCTTCCCACACATCCGAAATTACTTCCGAGATAAACGTGTATTTGTCCTGCATTATCGCCTATCCAAATGTAACCATCAACACCACACATTGCGTACGGAATCACAGGTGTCTCTATTCTGACATGTTGAAGCCAACCCTTCTCTGTACCCAGTAGCATGTCTACCTCGCCATTGTTATGTCCAAGCCATATTTCATCACCGTTTATATTGTCCTCCAAAGGTCTAGAAGTTGCTGTGATTGCAGTGACATGAGTCCTCTCAGTCAATAGAGTTACATCGATTAAATGAGTAAATTCTGGTGCTGAAGCAATGGATACAATTTGACTTGCAGTAGGACGATCCTTTGGATTTTGTGCCCAGCAGATCACCATCAAGTCCAACACATAGCACGGGTAAAGAGTCTCACGATAAGTTAATGGTGGTCTACCACCCTCAAGAATACACTCTTTCACAGCTTCATGACCCTCGAAAGGTTGCCGCAGTGTAACTAATTCGTAAATAAACATTCCAAACGAAAAAGAATCAACTTTTTCCGTGTATTCTTCTTCTCCGTTGTATTTTATAATCTCTGGTGCCATGAATCCCTCAGTTCCCCCAAATCCTTTCGCTCCAGACGGTAGTGTAAGTCTGGATATTCCATAATCAGCGACTTTGACGTGAACGGGATGCTCGAGATAATCGTGGAATGGTTGGAGCATCTGCCAGACTAAAACATTCTCAGATTTAAGGTCTCTGTAGATGACATGCTGTTGATGGAGATACTCCACAGCTTTAGCCACTTGAAGAATGATTGCTTGAAGAGTATAAGGATCTAGCTTTGCCCCAGAACGTCGATAATTTTTGAGAACGTTATCTAATGCACCTTCTGGTGCAAGATCTAGTACAAGAGCCAATGGGCTGATCACGATGCCAACTAGTGGAACAATATTGGCATGTCTTAGAGTCAATAAAATATTCAATTCCTGTCTTGCAGTGCAATAAGCTTTACAGGCATACTGAAGCGGATCCCGATCCCATTTGCTTTGGGCAGCCTTGTATGCTAATACAGCTGAAGGTCTTGAATTAGGACCAGGTGGTACCGGTTGAAGCATCTTCATTGCCACATCAACCCTCGTGGTACTTCCTGGAAGTCTACATGTGCCTTTGAATACAAAACCAAACGCTCCACGACCCAACATTCTTCCTCTTTTTATGTCGTCTGGTTTTATGAGGTGTTTAGCGTCTAGATCCATAAAAATTATGTCGGGCGCCACATGAGACAAAGGAATATCCAGATGCTTAGGACATGCGATTGTCTTGTTACTGTAGGCAGACAGAATGCACTCCTCGACCATCCAGGAATAGGCTAAAATTCCTTCCGATTTGGGATACTGTCGAATTACATCAGGATGACCCTCAAGGGAGGGCATTCTGCTGGACGTTGAGCTGTCGTAGCCTACCCCACTGTCCCCATCAGATTTATAACTGTCCTGACTCTGTCTTTCGTGATTCATGTAGAATTTAGGAACGTCTTCTAATGGATGCTCTTGATCACTTGTGTCAGTATCGTGCTCTCCATTGTTTAAGAGACAACGCGGACAGGGAATTAGACGAGTGACCAGCAGTTTTCCTTCAGAAGTGTGAACGAAACGAGTTCCTAACGTTGGATACCAATCTTCTAACAGAATATCGATGTGATCAACAATGAGAGCTAGAAGTTGAGGCATGCTTTCAGGTCGTGGTTCTACGACTATTGCTTGGTAACCCATGGGTTCGTCGTCTGGGGAATCGGACATAATTGGCTGCTTTATTACTAATGTATCCACCGGGAACCAGATTTCAAGAATAGCAGAATTTTTCAGGTCGACGGTGCACCAGATCCCATCCAGCTTGAGTTTGAATTTAAATTGTCGATAATCGTAGGGCGTATTCTTCAAGTTGTAATTGACTTCTTTTAGTCGTAAAAGCGTAATTCCAGCATAACGAAGCTCAAGACCTGTCTGCCAAAGGATCCACTCTGCTTGAGTATCCAACAGACTAGCGAATATATTATCATCTACAAAGTCTTTGAAAGGTGTGAGAAAAGACATGACAATCTCCACAATCGCGTCGTCTGCTAGGATTCTGGTAATGAGTCGGGACCAAAAACCACTTGGAAAGTACGACATGAGTAGTAATCGTGCGACAGAGCAGTCGGGTTGAGGTCTGGACGTTAGGAAACTAGATGCCTTATTTTTGTCAGTTGATGGTGATGGCATTGTTGGCGATGTCATCAGTTTTGATCTCACGTGCCAGCCTCTAGTCTTCACAGGAATTTTAATCACTTGATTATTGCGTAGAATGTCTTCTTCTGTTGGCAAGAGTGAAGGTATTAAAAGTGTTCGATAGTCCCAAGTGAGAGCTACTTCGAATTTATTTAGAAGACTAACAATATAGCCTTGGGTGTCCACTGTTGATATTGTCGAGGATTTGAAAACGTGTTGAATGTCTTCCAACTTCATTATTCCAGACCTAGCGAAAGGATTGATCTCTCTGATTGTCACAACGTGAGCCAGCATGTCGCAGAGCCATTGAGGATCAAGGAAGTACAAGTCTCTCAGAGTTGCATCGTCGTAATGAAGTATTATTCCATTTTCGTGAAGAAATAAGGTAGCCTGATGCAGTTCTGCTGGGTCACGGAACGATCTGTGCAACTTCTGAAGTTCATTATTAACTGCAGTGTAATATTGATCAGCTTTTAAGACAGGATCAGCACCTGAAAGTTTTCTATCGTGAGCTAATTGAAGAACAACGTCTTCCAAAGCAAGATAACTCGCAGGAACGCGCTGTTCTAATAGTAACTCTTTACTTCCTGGAGATCTCAAGCTGAATACTACGTCGTAGATGAGATTGCAGAGCATCTTGATGTTGTGTCGTGTCTTGCAGCTTACTTCTATGGTCTCCATGACCTTTGGAAGTCCACATTTCTCAGCATCGACGATATTTATGAATTTGTCTCTAATAAATTGTTGCAAGACTTCGCTTTGTTCATTGGAAATATCGTAATGAGTGCCAACAATGATGACAGGCGAGTTGGGGGCCCGACTTTGAATATTTACCAGCCACTGAAAGATCTCATTGACCCCTTTGAAACCGTCTGTTATCTTCCATATAACCAGATACAAGCTGCGTTTAGAAAGGAAATATTGATGAGTAGCATAATACTCTTTTTGCCCACCAAAGTCCCAGGTTCTGAAGTACACAGGACCATGTGAAGATTGCCCACGTACTTTCTTCTCATACAACCAGTCGCCGATGTCGACCCCAACTGTGGAAATAGTTGTGCCTCTTGCAGTTTTGGTATTGATATTTTTATTTCCCATTCGTTTTGCCCAGTGCTCCGATGCCTTTTTCTTGTTGGGCACCTCGCCCTCTTGTCGTAATTGCTCAAGCAAACTGGTCTTTCCTATCCCTTGAATTCCAACAATCATTAGCTTCATTCTTGCATAAGGCTTTGCATCCTCCAAGACTGATTTTAAGTAACCGACTACATCCATTGTTTTGTACTTTTTTGACTCGATCATCGACTTCAAAGGCTCCTGCAGTCGACATCCTTGAGTATTGAGATTCCACAGACGAGATAGAAGACCCATTTGTGGTGGTAGTTCATTTATTTCGCTATTTCCACTGATGTTCAACACTGAAAGATTACTCAATTCATAGATATTTTGTGGGATATCTTTTAGTTGATTATTACTGATGTCCAGCATGCTGACATTAGGAAATAGGAGGTGGTGTTTCGATCCTGAATAAGCTATTTTTGTGTCCCTATCGACATTTTCTTCTTCCAAATTGGGCGATTCACCATCATCCATCGACGTCAACTGAATTCTTGTGAGCAAATTATTTGCCAGTACCAATGTCCTGAGATTTTCGAGACGAAGATGTCGTCGATGCGTACAGACAGACATAAGGACAACGTCCCTCAATGATGTTGCAGTTTGTCTGTTGTTAGGAACCATTGGCGACTGAATATTGGTCGCTGGACAGTAGCAAGCTGTAGAAGCCTGTTCCATCGAATCAGCACCATCGACTTGAGGCAAACTTGGCCAGCAAGATATCTGATTATTCGAAAGATCCAGTTGCTTCAAACTGGCTGGATAGGAAGTTATGTGGCTCATGGAACGTAAAGAATTATAAGCCATATTGAGACGAAGCAGACTGACAGCCAGACATGGCAGAGCTACTGGAACACTGTTGAATAGATTGTGCGCCAAGTTGAGTGAGGCCAGGACTGAACGAACACCAGGCTCTGTGTCGTCACAAATCTTCTCACTGACTTGCACAGATCCTGTCCAAACGTGTGGTCGTTCTAGTTCGATAACTTGAGCATTGGCAAGCTTTATGAACGATTCAAACTCTGTGGAGTCCTCGTGAGGTAGACCAATTGAAGAAGTAATACTTCGACTGCTTGGACTATTACAAAGTACGTCTTCTCGTTGGGATTTTCGAGAAATATTTTGAGACACTTGGCTTGGTAAATCTCGTAGAAGATTGAATGATGCATTTAATTCTTTGAGTTTAGGAGCCTGCCAAAGATTGTCTGGTAGACGCTGCAATTTGTTGTTAGACACGTCCATGATTTCTAGAGCTGGTAAATTCATTAAAAACTCTGGAAGTTGCTCTAAACGATTATCCTGCAAATACATTTCTTCTAAAACTGGACAAAGCTTATCACGCGGATTAGTTGACTCAGCTGTAAGTGTGTCAATTTTATTCTGTGCCATGTTGAAATATCTCAAGCTCTGAAGATAAAAAATCATTGATGGAACAGTAGTGATTGAATTATGCGAAATGTCTATCCTGGTTATGGCATAAAGTGCTAGATCGTTATTTTTTGCACTGAGCTTTTTGTTCACATGGAGAACGGCGTCAATTAACCATTGGCCACGAATTTGAGACAGGCGGCACTGTTGATCATGCCAATTTATCATTGTCGGAGTATTTGGAAACAGTGATGGATAAGTTACATTCCCAAAACTGGACAACGCAGAAAAATGCGATGTTTGCGTTCCCTCTGTCATTGCTTTTTTGTTTATTTTATATTCTGAATCTGCGTGTGCTTTGATAGATAGTAATTTTGCTGTGAGCACTTCATCACGATTTTGTGCGGCAATTTTCAAAGCTTTACACTCATTATCTACGGCACCGTATTTGAGGAGTAAATCTGCTATCTTTATGTCTCGATTAAGACAAGCTATTGTCAGCACAGTTGAATCATTTGCTTCAGAATTCACAGTATCAGCAATCTTTATTGGTAAATTTGGATTAGCACCTGCTTGAAGCAACTGTGATACGACTTCGGTGTGTCCTCCTTTCACAGAACCATGTAGGGCAGTTTCTGTATTATTATTGCAGTAAATATCTAAATTCAAAGGACATATCAGGTTTTCATCTTTCCGATCACCGGCTTTGCTACGAAAATTGAGACTGGACATGAGCCTTTGGATGCCACTGGATATTCTACGCTTTGACACAGGCAACGGTTGACTACTTCCTGCCTCATCATTCTTAATTTTTCTCGACTTAATCCTATAATTTAACAAAGTCTCAACAATTTTTAAATTACCAAGTATGCTCACGATGTAAAGCACATTCTGTCCTGTTACGTCTTGAGTGTTGATGTCGAAAGGCATATCATACTCCAATTCACCGGACGGATCAGTAAAACGCTGATGAAGATGCTGGGGATACTCAAATTTGAGCAAAAGATCAATAACAGAACAATGTCCATTAATAGCTGCAGCATGAATAGGTAACCATCGTTCCACTGTCAACGATTGAATCTGCTTGGGAAAATGACGTAGCAGCACGTCGACAATCTCTACTTTTCCATTGTAACAGGCAATGTAAAGAGGACAGTATTTCGTGACAGGATGACACCTGCAGTCTGCACCATGATCCAAAAGCAATCTGACAATATCCTTGTGCCCCATTTCGCAGGCAATAAACAGAAGAGTGTTAGCACCATTTGGAGCCATATTTAATATGCATTCTAAGTGATCAGAGGCACTTTGAATGATGTTTCTAGTTGCCACAGTATCACCCTGCATGCAAGCAGCTCTCAAGGACGCATGAGTAGCTAACTTGGCGAGTTCGTACTTTTCTGCAGCTTGTTTCAGCAAATTTACACATGTCGAGTCTTCACTCTTCTCTGCAATGTCTAACGGACTTAATCCATTGTTATCAGCGACTGTGAGGTCTACATTGTACTCCAGGAGTTTCTGGACGTTCCCGCTGTGACCATGTTCAGCACAAACGTGTAAAGCAGTTCGATATTGACCTCTTGGACCACAGGGAATGTTGGGATTAGCTCCTGCTGCCAGTAGCACACCGAGACATCTCGAATTCTCGGTTATTGCTGCAGCATGCAGCGGTGCTCGGCCCCATGAATCTTGACTATTGATGTACTGAGCATGCTCACCCCTCAGGAGATCTTCAAGAAGCTCGGCATTGTCCCAGAGAGCAGCTTGATGCAATAGTCGACCTGGAAAGTCCTCGTCTACTGGTGTATAATCTTCCATGGTGAAATCTGAAAAATTTATCATATGATTTTGATGGATATTACTTTATTATACAGCTTTTAAGAAGGTTTATTACTCTAATACTGAACATGCATGGTGACTATTGTTGCAGAAAAATAATTTTCATCAAAGTTTGATATAATAAATGACGAATCCATAAGTAATTATTGAATAAGTAAGGTACTGTTATATGTATAGAAAAAGAATAAAAAATATGATCTTATTCTTTTCGTGGAAACATACTTATTATAATTCACTTTGAATCGACTGTTGAAATTGCTTTCAAATCGATTTTTTTCTCTTATGATATTTCAACGAATTGATTCCTGGTTTAATTGTGAACATAGAAAATTTAATTCGATGAATATTTACAGAGGATTTTTTAACGAAGAGAATGAGTGGTTAATCATTGAAATTGGAAAACAAATTCGAAGAAATTCCTTTAAGCTAATCCTACTTCTATTGTGCTATCTAGAACAAGCTTAGCATTCCATATACGTTGCCTATTTCTTTTTTACGTTGATAGTACCTTAATTAATCAATAAATATATATACTTATATAAAAATACGTACAATGTTATTGTTCACTCAAAAACTTTGTATTCTCAATCCATTTTCCCAACTAATCCATTTTTCTGTATTCCAATTACGTGATGTCTTGGCAATTAAAATTGCCAGCCAGTAATTCAAAGAGGAAAAATAATCGTCTCCATTTGTGCTTGTTAACGTAAATCATTTCTGCTTTATAGTAGTCATTACTTTTGTAATGCAATAATAATGACTTGATGACTTAGGATAATAAATCCATCAGCATAGACAACTCACACACATGAAAGAAGCACCAACTTCATTTTATTCTGTCGAATATTTTATTATCCATTTTCGCCCAGTATTAATGAGTGGAGAAATCCAACAACTTTATTGAGAAACATGAAATTTCTCCTCGTTGAAATTTATTATTAAAATTTAACCACTGCGCGCGGTAGATAGAGACACTCCATTTTGTGTTGCAGAACTTCTATAATATCGACTGAGCAACTCTTTAAAAGCCTGGAGACACTACATTCAATGGGTAGTGGGCAGGTGAATGAATCAATTTCCCACCGAATAAAATAAACGAAATCAATAGAATTACGTAATTTAATTTTTTTCAGGAAACTGGCGAAGGACAATGTTGCTTTAGACTACTTCAGCTGCGTAATTTAACAGGAACATTATTACGACAGAACAATTCAATTTAAAAGCTTCATTGAATAGTTCACTATTCAAAGTATTAGTTTTCTATGCAATCGAATGGATTTACCTACGCTATTAGTAGCTAGAAACTGGCCTTGACAGAGATATTACGTGCTCCATTAGATCAATCCTTATCCCTTTCATCTGGTCAGTAAACTCTAGAACTTGTTAGAGTCTAATATTTCTCAGGGGTATTGATTAACTGCCATTTTTTCTTAATATTATGAAACCGCAAAGTAATACGCTTTCGAGGATTAATAATATTATAAACGAATGCCGTGAAAATTATTTAT
>JABSMT010054800.1:0-11380 GCA_018902335.1 Eumacrocentrus americanus
AAAAAAAAAAAAATCATTACATATTTTTTAAATGAACTAGATAACCAATTATTCAATTGTTTACCTGTAAGCACAACAGTCCTCCCACTCTCCATGGCATTTTCCACAATGCTGGCATCGTTATCTACAGGAATCATTGTGATACCATGAGCTTGAAGTAACCGTAACGGCTGTTCAAGACTGCCAAATGCTCCCATGTCTTTGTGTTTCTTAAATGTGCTGTGCTCGATACTATTTATCCTTTCAGCTAACTCCGCATCCTTGTCCTGCTCGTCGTCACTCGTCGCAGGCATTTGAATTTGCTGGAACACCATTTTTTGCCTCTTTGTTGTTTGAACTGTAAAGGAAAACAATGTTATCTTAGCTTATATTTGTAACTTGTATTTAATCTTGATTATTTACCTTGTGAAATTTTCCGTTTCTGCTGCTGAAACTGCTGTTGTATATCTAGCTGTTGCTGCTGTTGCTCTTGATGTCGTTCAGCTTCCATTTGCATTAGACTGTGAGTGGCATCCTCGATTTCGGTAGAATTTGCTTGAGTCTGATGTTGTGCTTGTATACTTAAAATTTCTCGCTCCTGCTGGAGTATATCGACAATGTCCAATCGATCATGCTCCAATGCTAAGCTTATGGGTGTCTTGTCAAATTTACTCGTTGCATTTGGATCAGCTCCATGCTCCAGCAGTACGTGCATTACTTCTATGTGCTCTCGTTCTACAGCCCAATGCAGTGGTGTCATTTTTAACTGTAAACATTGAACGAATGTTATGAAAAACCACAGTTATCAAGGATAGTAATTAATAATTGATTTTATAAATGTCTTATCACCATATCTCTACTATCCACGTCAGCTCCATAATTCAAAAGCAATAGTGCCATTTGATGGTGACCTTCATATGCAGCCATGTGTAATGGTGTTCTATCGACTTTTGTCCGAGCATCTCTCGAAATTCCTGCTCTGAGCAGAACCTCAGCAGTGTCGACATGATTGTTTTGGGCTGCAAGGTGCAAAGCACTTGTCCCCAACTGCTTTTGAATAAAATTCACTGATGTAAAAGACTGTATTGGTATTGCCGATAATTGATTAGCATCCGAATACGGTACCCAGTCAGTTGTGAATGGGGCACCTCTGCACATGAGATCACGCACAGCCTCTGTGTCTCCATTCTTGGCGTTCAGTAGAAGCTGTTTTCCTAGTTCTACTATAGATAAGGCATCCTGTGAATGTGATTGTTGTGAAGCATCACAATAAAGGAATTCCACCTATGTCAAATGGATCTTACTAGGGTTAGTGTATTCTAAGAAATAATTTTCGCCATGCATTAGGATTTGTGTGTAGGATATCTCGATGAGTTAGACAGAAATATTAAATACAATAAATCATTTTCTTTTTATTTACTCACTGGAATGAATGTTTCAGCACTGAGTCCCTCAATATCATTGGTACAAATTGCCTCGGATTGCATGGCTTGCTTCTACTTTATCACTTCCAAGCAATAAGTACGCTGAAACACAAGAGTTATTAGTAATTTGAATAGATTGTTTAACTTTCCTTTTACAATAATCATTCTTTCTTTCAACTGTCCTATTTTGTTTTTGTTCTGTAAACCAAGTCTGTTGGATATTTGTTAGAGCTACGTGTGACCATCACCGGTCTTAAGAACACAGAACAATTAATATTTGAATATTCTTTTGGAACTTTCAAATGTTTCCTGTTACAATAACTATGAAATTCAACAATTCTTTTTGTATTATTAGTTAATAATAAATGCAGGTATTGTTTTTTCTTTTTTTTTTTTTTTCAAAAATTTCATTTGTACAGGATGTTTTTATTTAGCCATCATCTGAGTGACTGAGATGAACTTCCTGTTCCTGTGTCCATTAAGCGGAAGTCCCATGCCATAGGCTCCAACATTTCTGTCCAATAGACACTGTTTATCAACGAGAAACAAAGATAATACAAAATATACTTACGTCCAACGCATTATTCATGCATTTTAACAACACCAGCAACAATATTTCAGTATGCACACGTCGTTTACAGGAATTCTATTGTATACACAGCCTTCTCGATTTGTGATCTTGCCCATTTTGGCTGGCTTTTTAAAATGGCCGCCAGGGCGGCGCTGCGGCGCTCCCGCGCAAGCCTTTAAACTTATGGGTACCATTTTCATACGAATCTAGAGAGAATGTGAAAGGGGATTATATTGTGCGGTCAATGGGAAGGCAGCCGAAGGCAGCCTAAATATTTACATCTTCGAGCGCTTGTGGGGGTAATTTTTATTTGTCACAATGATAGACGGAAACATATCAATGGAGGAAGACACGGAGTTGCGAGACCTGGTGGTACAAACACTCGAAAATAATGGAGTTCTCGCCAAAGTCCGGGTAAGGGAATAGTATTTTTCTTGATAATGTCCACGTTTCTAGGTTAACCAAGGACGTGCTGGCGACGCAATAAGGATATTGAACTGTTTCTGTAATTATTGCATCTAGGACAGATATCTTGTATGTATATAGGTATATGTATATATATTTTTTGTTATTTTACAGGCTGAACTCAGGGCCAGTGTGTTCTTGGCACTCGAAGAACAGGAGTCTGTAGTGGTGAGTTTAAATTAACTTATTCTGGAAAGAGAGAATAAAAGAAATTAAAAAGCAATTTCTGCTTCTTCCTGTTTACTGATGATCATTATGTACTCGTCTACGAATGCACACAACATTGAGGATTTTCGTTGTTCCAGAATCCTGAACCACTCCTCAATAAAACAGTAAAACAGTACCTGGCTAATTCTGAAGGAAAATTGCTATTTTCACTAGTAAGGGAGTTCCTAGAATACTTCGGTTTGGATTACACCATATCTGTGTATGACCCGGAGACTTATATTGGGAAGGAGTACAATTACATGGGCAGAAACAAATTGTGTGAGAAATTGGGTATTAGCTCGACTGAACCATTGCTTGGTGAACTTCTTAAAAACAGCATTAATGGTGCCTTCAATAATTCAAAGGTATTTTTTTTCTAATAGATTTTGAGTAGTTAATAAGAATATGAATTAATAATAGAAAACGTTTTTTGCTTGTTTGTTTTTTTTTTAGAATGAGACGGCAAATGATACTAGACTGAGTAATAAATCATGCGAAACATCGACCAATATCAACAATGCTACTTTTGAGGTTTCTGTTCCAAAAATAGTACATAACGATTCAACATCGTTCTCAAATGACAATGACTCATCTGAAAAGGCAAAGAGTGTCTCCGATTTAAGCCAAGATGTTCCAATAAACGTGACAATAACAGATAAAAAAACGTCCGGAAATACATTCACTAATGCATTAAATGATGATACCTCAAATTGTGAATTACAAAGTAATTCTCTCAGGGAAAGTACAAGTTTGGAAAATATAAAAGAGCCCGATCAAATTGTTGAAACGGGCAATAATAATTTGCACGTTTCAACTCCGAAAAATCAAAATACAGCTACAACAGCCTGCCAGCCTACACACGAAACCAAAGTTGACAACGAGTCAAATTTATTAAATACAAGTGAACAATTGATCAAGTTTGACGAGTCTTCAGTTGTTCAGGAACAAATAAATCGAAACGAGGATGTATCAAAATCTAAAGTAATTAATAGTGTGGAACTGCAAAATACAAATAATGCTCAAAATCGACGAAAGGTCAATGTGGAAAATAATTTTGGGAAGACTGTTTACTTTGACGAAATTATTGTAGATGGAAAAAAGGAAAAAGTCGGGGCTACACGAAAAAACGAATCATTATTGGGAGATTTGCCGCCTCTTGCCCCAAAATCAAATTCAATTTTTAGCGACTTGCCACCATTGAATGGGAAAAAAACCAATATAAACGATCTAAAAGAATTGATGGACATTGGTCTGAGTATGTAGAATTTTTTTAAGACATTCATTTGAGATTACTCAATAATAAATTGGTAATAAACATTTTTTATTACAGCTGGAGGAGACCATGTTGACAATTACGAGGAGGACTTTGTATCGTCAGCGTCAGGTAGTGCGAATGAGCAGAGTCCAGCAAAAGACCCAGACAAAAATCTTGTCCAGCGTCCTCTCAAGCATCATGGTAACGCCGAAGAAAAGAGCCACAGTGCCCGAAGTGATGAGATCAGCGAAGAAATCGACGACATTGAAGAGGTACTGAGCGCTAATGCTTCTTGCGTGAGTGATTCTGTTGTTATTTGAAATATTATTTACCGCAAAAGTCATGTCACGGGTCTACAACAGACACACATTGCAAGAACTATTCGTGCAAGTTATGCACCGTTGTTTTATTCCAGCTCGAAGACGCCAACGAGGATAAGAGTTTATCGAATTTCGCGATGGGTATTGCGTTGGACTGTGTCGAGGAGACGTAGTTTATAATTCATTTTTATTTATATAATTATGGTAGACTTTCGTTTTAGAAAAATTAATTTTTACCAAGCTCGGATTATATTGATAATATCTCTTTGGACATTGTCCATGCTGATTACTTTCCCATTTGTCGGAAAATTAAAGACACTTGAGCGGTTTAATGTCCTGTATTTGGGACACGACACTGCCAGACGTGGCTCAATACTTGATAAGTTGCGCGGCAAAATAACGTAAAAGGAATGAGTTTGAAACGCATTTGTGACATTCAAATATCGGATTTCACCATTTTTTGTACAGAGATATAACAATCCTAGACGATATTTTTCTACATTTTTGTAGTTATAGAGAATGTTATTTGTAATTAATCAGTGTAAATGTCGAGCCTATGAGACGAGAAATGTTAACGATTTTGGACACAAACACACTTGGGCAGCAATGTATCTTATTTTTGACTAATTTCGACAATTTTCCTTCTGCGTTATTTTGCGAATGCGCTTAGTATTACTATTATTGTAGATAGACACTGTAAATGGGATAACCAGAGATCATTTATGGGCTGAAAATAAGTCGATCATTGTAATAATGACTTTTTGTTTTCAATTTGTTTCATTCCTATGTATTTGTCACTAATTTTGCAAATTAATTTCCCGTTATTCGCGACGAATATTTCCTGCATATAAATATGACTGTTATGTATTACCTCATTTGACTGAAATGAACTGCTATATCGTATCCTTAGAGATACTAGTAAATCATCCGTCTAACAATGGATTGCCTGAAACAACAAATCTATAAAGTTATTTTCTCTTGATGGTAATGGTGCTAAATGTTTGAAAACTAAAATTGTCTATGAGAGTTGAGTAACATTAGGTGCTTGTATATTTTTCTTGCATAATGCGAGTACTTCAAATGTGAAAAGATTAATGAAACTGTAGTATAATACTATTAGGATTTTTGGGCAATCCAGCACAGTGAGAATAATTGAAGCAATTCTGATTAAAAAGAACGCGTTATAAAGCATTACATCTTAATGGTGTGAATAGAAAAAAAAAACAAAACTTGAGTACAATTGATGATAAATCGACTTGCATACTTAATTATAGATGATATTTCGGGTATCATGTTTTATTCAAGACATCGAGAAATGTCCCATCGAACTGAAAAAATGCCCATGAGTTGCGGCGATGAAAAAACAAAAAAAAATAAAATCTCTTTTACTTTCCTATACTATTCAACTTCGAGTATATAAATAGAAAACTGAGCAAAAGCTCAGACGAAGTAATTGACAAAATGAAAGGCTGCACTTCCGTAAAATAACTGAGCTTGACCAACATTCGCCCTACGTTAACTCGAAAAAAAAAAAATATATATAACAAACGAGAGAACATGTGTGTTCCTATCCAATCGACGTGGTTACATTCTGTTATCAATTGATAAATAACGAAGCAAAAAAAAAGCAAACATGCATGAAATCAGGACTGCATTGAACATTCCCACGTGTTGTAGATTTTAGGAAACAGACACATTCCATGATTAAGATAATCTCTAATTGGCTAGCAATAGTAAATGCGTGTAAACTATTTGTATTTTTCACTATAGCTTATAAGAGAAAATATGTATGAATGCATAATAATGCATTTATATAGGTAACAGACACTTGAAGTACACTTTTGAGCAATCAAAACAGGATTATAGCACTTGATGTGTATCATTCTCAGACATTTCAATCAATATCTTATTGTATACAGGACGTGGTTGATTAAAGTCATGAGTGCATTCACTATTATACATTTAATTAATAGAAACTAAGCAGTTAATTGCTTCTCTACATTTATTTAATAATTGTTGAGTTTTTTTTATATTCTGAGATGATGCAATATCTGTTATTCAGATTACTATTGATCATTATATACTAGTATACTTTACTGGCCCTGATTACCTGCTAATTACTATATTCATTATGGTCCGTAGGATAAAAAAAAAACAGAAAATTAGTACACATCAAGTATTAAGTAACGACTCATGGTATTTTTTCACAGGAGCACAGATAATCACTTTGTAACCACGTTGAAATATTGGTAGCTATATTGTGCCTTTTAGCATGTATTAACAACTAATATTTAATAATAAGCAATGCAAATAAATACTGTGGAATTGTAAATTGTCATGATAAATTTGTTATGTTTGAATCAACAATGCCCAGATTTTCGTGGACATAATATTTATTTCCGTAAAAAAAAAAATAGAAAAATAATTGTTTTGCACTATTCTGTAATTATTGTTTGTATGTGTTTTAGTTTATATTTGTTTCGCGTGCTTCACCGACAATTGGATGTATACTTTTTTGTCTTTTTGCATGAGATAAAAAACAAAAAAAAATTTGTAGGATTCAGTATTGATAGGAACTTATTATATAGTATGATCGTTTGAGAGAGCTTCCGAATATTGCTACATCTTGAAATACTGTGTATTCCTACTCGTTTATGGCACTGTACTTATGTATAGGTCATAATTATACAGTAATTAAGGAACTTTGTAATGGAATTGATTTATTTAATTGTCGTGTAAACATTTCGATCTAGAAATAATCAGAACAATTTATTTCAATCAGATTAGTGACTTGAAATTCATATAATTGTTTAAAAATTAACTGTGAAATTAATGTCACAGAAGAAATATGTATAGCTTTAAGTTAAGATTTTGTTAATTTTCTATAAAAGTTTTTTTTTCTTTTTCGTCAACTAACTTATGAATTGTTTCACTTTTGTGAATGAAAAAAAAAAAAAAAATGCTCCACTGGATTTAGATTCGTGTGAACTAGACTTAACGATGTTGTTCCTACAATGTAATTTGTAAAAAAAAAAAAATAAATAATTGTAATGATTGTACTCAACAGTCCAAATAAAATAATGTATTTACAGATAATCATGTCTATTCTTGTCATTCAAATATTTATGTACATAGCACATAACAATTTTTTTTCATCATAAGTAACAAAAAAACCTCTTCTTTTTGTTTGTAATCGACAAACTAATAAATTACATAGGCCTCTATATTTATAATAGTAACCCAGATAAAATTTATTTGTTATTGATCTATCTTATTTACATTCTATTACGTTCCCTCTGTAATCTAGTACTGTATGCCTTTGAGACAACATTAAAAGCATCCATGTACCGATCCATACACATTGCTACACATTTCTGCAATAATAAAAAAAAACATTTAATTATTAGTGAAGTTAATTCCACATAAAAGTGAGGTTATTTTTTGATTTTCTCACTTGTTCAGAACTATCCAACGAGCTACCAGGCTTCATGACACATTTCTTGAAGCATTTCTCCGTTATTTTCTGCAAATAAACAATAATAACGGTCACATTAATTCAGAATAATCCTCAAGATCAATGAAACAAAAAAAAATTATGCAATTTTACCGTGAGCAACTCTTGAGCATTGGCAACAGCAATCTCTTGTTTAACTTGCTGCATAAGTTCATCCCTCTCAGTTCGTGACAATGCTCCCGGTTGAATTGACTCCATTTTCCTCTATATATAATAATTACTAACCAATTTTTGGTATTAATTCACGCGAGTGCACGCGCCACACGTTTTTCTCTCTCTGCTGCTGCCGGTTGAACCACGAGTCAACTGAAGATGGCCGCCATTTGAAATATATATCGAATATATCGAAATGATCGAAATATATCGAAGCATCTATCAAACGGCTAACTTCAAATAGCTGTGGCGCGGGGCCTTCGCTTGAATTGATATTGATGACCGACATTATTGTCCATTTTCTCTTCGAAAATGAATAATTTCAATGCTGAGCAGTCGAAACGTGAGTTGGAGGACATTGTCAAGAGGGTTTTCACACCACTACTAGAATATATATCACCAACAATCAATAAAAGAGACAAAGCACGTAGGTATCTATATTATTGTCACTTTAATCGAGCAATTTTTGTTATTCATGTATCGTTTCAATTATTAATCCAGCAGCTCCAGTGAATTCTGCCCCTGCATCACCAAGATCATCGATAAATGTTGACTTGAGCTGTGAACTGGACAACTGGAAGAGCCGAGACCCTCCTGAGCAACCTTTGTTCTGTACTCATTGTACTTTTGCTCTAAAAAGGCCTCTGATTCCTCCTGTATCTGATGATGATCTATTGGGCTATGAGCACCATGTAAATTTTCTCAGATCGATCATCTGGACCAAAGCAGACGCCCATACACTGAAGAGGATTCCTTTTGATAATATTCGAAACATTTTTAACAATTTTTCTGCCGCTATGAATCAACCATCATCGGCAAATGCTCATGATCAATTGATAATGAACTCTGAACTCAAGCAGATGGCAAACATGGTGCATCTACTAGATGAGATGAATACATCGAGTTCTAAAGTTCAGCAATGTGATGATAATAATAAGATTCCAGAGACAATAAGCATAGCTGGGACTCCGGAACGTAGTTGGACTGTTTATAATCCTCTCAGTGAATTGAACAAGTCATGTCTTCTACCAGAAACTGATGAAGAAGCCAGTCAGATAAGCGGTGCGATAAGTTTTGGTGACGAATCAAGCCAAGATCAATTGCCACATTGTAGCAGTTGGAACCTGACGACAGCCTTTGAGAGCATTGCTGACAGTGGAATAGGACTACAGGAATCTGTAAATAATAAATCGATACCTGAAAGAAATCAATCAAGGCCTGAAGTGGATAATCTGAATAAGAGACATCGACCTGAAGCCTCATCAGCAAAGACGAACGATGATTTTAAGCATCCAGAAGAGAGACCTGCTAAAAAGAGATTGAGATTTGCAGAGGAAGAAACTATGTCACCAATGTTCGTCTTCACTACTCTCGAGAGCCTTCAGATCAACAATTTGGCGCTGAATATGGTACGAGTGATTCTTAGTATCATAGAGGACGAGCAAACAGCGAAACAATACAATAAAGGAGTATTGAGTATGGTAGAAGCTGCAAGTACTATTGTGGACTTTATATCCATGCTTTCCACAGAAGAATCGATGTATTCGTCAACATCCTACGTTTGCTTCTTCACAACGAGAGTGATGAAAACGATAAAAAAAATCTGTGATAGTTTGTCGTGCCAAAATCTTACGGTATTTATTAATTTATTAATAACATAATTAACTATCCTATTGTTAATTTATGCTTAACAAATTATTTTGTTTTTTTTGTCTTTTATAGAACATCGAGCAACAATATCGCATAACAACTGTTCTAGAGCTCTGCGAGTGCAAGGAAATCTGCGAAAAGACGATTGATCTCCTCATAAATAAGTTGACTGTCATTCTGGAGGAACTGGAGAACATGGATTCAGCTAGAATAAATAGTCCAATAATAATGGACTATTCTGATTATGATCTCTTCTTCTATGCACTCCAATCGGCGATAGAAAAATATTGTCAAATGGCACAACGCAGTACACACTACTTCCGTGGACCGACTCATCACAACTTGATTTATACTTGGCAAAGATTAGGGAGACGGATTGGTATAGTTGAAGAACGTGAAGTTCGTATGAAGCAGCTGACAATGGAATGGGTAGACTCACTAAAATGTTTGGTCAATAAAGATGCATTTGTCTTCTCTGGAACGTTGGAATGCATTGAAAGAATGATTCGAAGACTTTCGAATATCAATAAGTAACAAAGGACAGAGTCCTCTACATAAATACTCATGTCCAGTACTCGTTGTAATCGAATTAATTGATTTTAACTGATTTTTAATTTTAATTGAATTAATACATTTTACTTTTTCTTTTAATTACAATAGAATTAATTGACTTTACCAAGAAGAAAACTCATTAAACTTAAAGACAGAATAAAATTGGAGACTAATAATCTACTAGAAGAATTATTTTCATTGAGGGGGCCTTCGTTGCTGGATGACTTATTGCGTTGACACAAGGTCTTCTCATCTGTAGGAAGGACATTTTCTAAATGTTTCCAAAATTTATTGAGCGGGCAAAACTCAGTGCAGCCTTCGAGATCAAGTGGAATCGTCTCATTAATATCAACGCCAGTATAATAAACTATCTGTAGAAAAGAATCACACCAAATAACTTCGTGAAAATCGACAGTCAGGGCTTATTCCATACCTTGACAGTATACTCATCAATCGTGGAATTGTCATGGTAAATCTCAAAAAGCAGTGATGCCCCAGGACTCAGTATATGAGGTGACCACAGATTCATGCTTTGCAGGACACCAATCACGTTTCGTTCCTCTCCACTATACATGAATATTTTACGTTTGCTAGCACCATGGCTTATCTGGTGCTCCAACGAATCATTGATGATCTTCTTCAGTAAAGGTCCACCATTTAGTTGCTTCTGAACTGTCGTACGAGAGAGCAGGTCATAGGACAGGAGAGTAACGTTCTTCATTTCGCCATCAGGAAAAATATCCGCAGCCCAAGCAGGAAGTGTGACATTCTGGTCTGCCTGATAAATGCAATAGATAATTAATTTATATCACATGTTAATATGTTGTAGCAGCATCAATGTTTCTAAAGAAGAAACTTACATTCGTTTCCAGACAGGAGTAAAGCAGCGCAACGTCTGAAGGTCGCTCTATCTTGGTATCAGACGACTGTGAAATGACTTGATATAATGGACTGTGAACAGTTAACAAAGACGTTGATGATTCCTTTTGGTATATCTGCTCCTCTTCATCCAGAAATCGGGGGCACAGGGTTCCCAGCAACAGAGTATCACGTTCTGCTGGCTCATAGTCTACAAAAGAAGACTATCAAATTGTTAGTTCAATTTTTTTTAGACTTTTAATGCTGTAGTGAAGCGATAAAGGAAGATAAGTCGAGTTAACTTTTTCATTAAAATGTTTTAAAAAATTGATTATATCTAGAAAACTATGGGAGATACGATAAAAATGCAAAAAACCTTTTTTGTAGAGAATTTAATTCCCTACAAAAAAGGTTCTATAAGATTTTATCGTA
>JABSMT010054811.1:0-11376 GCA_018902335.1 Eumacrocentrus americanus
GTTGAAGCCGAAACGATTAATGACTGAACAATCAACAGATAATACTTCTTTTTCATGATGATGATGATGATGATGATGATGATGATGATGATTAATGAATATCTGCTCTGATGGTAGTGCAGTTATACATTGGGGTTTTCTCGTCGAATCGTTGAATTCCTGGTGGATAATTGGTGCTGATGAAAGAGCCATAGGGAGTGTGCTACTCCTCGTTGCCAAGCCAAGACCGATTATTACGGAGCAATCACAAGGAGAGAACAGCTGCGACGGGCGTGGACATACTCGAGGGTGACTCATCGTCGCACAAAAAGCTCACTTTTTTTTGCGCTTTGTTCCTTTCTTTTATCGACTACATGCACCTGTCTACAGTGCGAACTCTAATGCATGTCCGAGGATTCAATATGGTCTGTGGACACGAAAACATTGAGAACAAAGGAGATTTCTCATTCAAAGTCGTTTAACAGCTGACACAATGAATTGGTGTCAATTCGTATGCGTTGTTGATAAGTAAATGAATAACAATGTTTCAGATACCAAGTCGTGACACATTTATCATGTCCTCATAGTTTCATTAACTCGATTTCCAGCCGTGGCAAATGGTTTGTGCTCCAGATGGGGAAGTTTAACAGTCATTTTCATCAGGAATTTAGGCTCGTTAGAACAAATTGCAATGAATTCAGGGATTCAATGTATACCGGAGTGTCACAATTCCTGGATGGGGATTAATTTATTTTTTTGTTCGACGGAAATGCTCTTCTAAAAACGAGAAAAATTATTCATTGGTAATGAGCCGGAATTTCATTGTCCATAAAAGCAGACAATAGTGTTCATTGTGGACAAAAAAAAGTGTGTGAATGAGAGAAAGAGAGATAGGTGTTATTGAATAAGCGTTATTACATGAAAGGGTTGATTCATCAACCCCCTCAATGGGGCGGGCCAACGCCCTCTCCATTCCTAGAATTAAATATAGATATCCCTCTTGTCAAGCTTAAAATTTGTGCATTAATTAATAAAATAACATGATTTTCAGCAACAACATTATACTGCTTTGTACGCATTGAAATATTTGATTAAACTTCAAAATTCTAAAGATCTCATCAATATCAATGTTTCAAGATATCAACAATCTATTGACTTTATCGCTGAACTATAGTGGTGATGAATTTTCAATTGTAATAATCTCTTTTGAATCCGTTTTTCAGCAACAAAATCATCGATCTTAACCAACTAAACATTTTCCTCCCACAGTTAGTCCATAAAAAGCGCGAAATCCTGAGAGTCAAGAGGACATACGAGATATATCTGGTTATATCCGGTTGGAACTGATGCGCAACGTGCAAAGTGAGCAACCGATGAGAGGTCACAGAGCCTGCCAACCAAGGACTCACGCCGAAAGACAAAGGATCATAACGGATCCAACAAAAAGATAACCTTAAAGTTTCACAAGGACGTCTCTTAAAAAGTTCCTGAAGCCATGGCGAATTTGCAGATTAATATACATACAAATTTTAAATCTCCAGCCGGCGTCAGATGACAAATCTAGGTTATTTTGTCTAATTTCTAAGCAAAAATTTAGCTTCACGTCCAAAGAATATTTAAAACAACGTCGGGTAACCCTGAATCAGCGTCTATGGTGTTTCATGCAAAAAAAACCGCTGCTCGGAATTCTCACCACAGATGAGAACAGACGGCTTGCGGATTTGTGTATGGGTTCGATGGCTTTTCACGCTATAAGAGTAAAAAATGAGAATATTAGGACAATTGTGTAGACTTACTTGCTGGATTTTCGGCCGTCTGCCAATCCCTGGAAGGTTCCTGTTGACGTCATTGTTGCAGAGGTTTTTTTGAAGTTTTGAAGATTTTACGAGACAAAACGGCGAAAGCGAGAGAGAGAGATTGCCGGCTAACCACAAGACGATACGCGTTCTCCACGAGAACGCAGCAAACACACGACTCCGAGCAAAATCAAATGCACCGTTGGACAACACGATTGGTAGGACGCTGCTTGGCGTTGTGACGTCATCCAGCTAGTCAGTAGAGCTATGAATTTTATTCAGTTGTTCGATAAGTAGACAGAATGTGAATTGATTCAATAAAATTCTCTTTGTCATTCATCATTAATTATTTATATAATGATGATGCTAATTATTTAGAATTATATTTATCAATGTTTTAATACTTCAATAGCTATGCTGATCATGGCGGGAAAATAAAATTCAAATCCCAAACGAAACGAAAAATATTCAAAGTTGACCTGAAGTATGTAAAAAGCTATCAATTGTGAAAAAGAAACATATTTAGAATTACTTATGGCATAGTGATTTATAATTTTACATACGAAAAATAAAGAAAAAACATATCTATAAGTTTTAGACGAAATTGCTTTTTTTGGTTGACTTTCCAGCGCCCCCTCTAGACCTATTGTATACATAACCTCGAAAAAATGACAGATGTATCGTGGTTCGTCCTAGTCTATCAAGATTTGAATAATAACGAATCATATCTACGTTAATTTAGAGAGATAAGTGAAAAATTAGTGATAAAAATGGCTAATTTCTTGGATGAGAAACGACTTTCGGCAAATCTCGAAGGACATATTGATGAAGTAGGTTGAACTAACATAAGAGACTTGTTGTATTGATGTAAATAACGAATAATTAAACAGTGTTGTTGCTTTTCTGCAGGTTGCAATGCTCAAAAAGAAATTACAATTAAAAACAGAAGTACTGATGGTACTCAGTCAGGAATTAGATCAATGTCGTACTCAACGGGATCAGTTTAAATTGATGGCTGAACAGATTCAAGAACGATTCTGGCATTTTAAGAAGCAAACGAATGATTCAAGGGAATTAAGGTATTTTTGGTTGATTCATAATTCTGTCATTCCCCATCGATTGATTTCTGATATTAAATTTCAGAAAAATTACCCTGGACGAAGATTTTAGAACAATGGACCTTCTGTCAGAAGTCCGTGAACAGAACAAATGTCTGAGATTACAGGTAGAAACTCTGAGACATAAATTGGGTGATGCTCAGGGAGACATAAAAGTTCTAAGGGTCAATAATCACTTTCACAACGAACAAACTGGATCACAGCTTGCCCCTGCTGCTCATCAGAGAGAAGAAATGATTGAACAACTAGAAAAATTAAACGTTAAGGTAACTGGAGTTCAAGAAGGATTGATGGATTACATATTTACTTTCAATAAGAATCTAATAAAGATAAGTATATTATTACACAGTGCACACAATTACAAGCTGATCTAAAGGATGTACTAGATGAGAAACACGAGTTAGTAACAGAAAGGGATGCATTCAAATGCAAGGCTCACCGTTTAAATCACGAATTATCTCAAGCCTTGAAGGCATCACAACATGTGGACTTGGATGCCTTAATTAATGAGAATCGGTACTTACAAGAAAGATTGCAGCAGCTGATGGAAGACAAAGAACTCGCACGACAGTCCCTCTCGAAATATAAAGTAAGCATCTTCTCTCATTAATCTCTAAAGAAATAATGCAAAAAATGTAATGACTGTACATATGATATTTATAGGGCATGCTTGACAGCAAAAGAGTCAAAGGAACAATTAAATTGGGCGGTAACGGAGCTGCTGGAACCATTATGACACATAAACAAGGTATGTTGAAGTGCAATGAATTATCAGAGGACTATGAAAATAATTATTTATAATGATTGTCCACAATTGAACAATTATTGCAACAAGGCATAAACGTTCCCCCTCAAAAATCCGTAGCTGCCTTGTCTGACGTACGCTGTTCATGCTCGGCACTTCGAGAAGCTTTGAATGACAAAACCTTGGCTCTGGCACATCAGAAAAAGGCCAACAAGTAAGCCAATTAATTGAAAATTTAATCAACGTTAGTTTTTTGCTCGCAAATCTAATTTGAAGATATTTTTTCCAGGATATTAGCAGCTAGAATATGTGAATTGGATAGTGCTGTTCCATCTCCAACTGCAACGTTGCTTGAAGGATATGTAGGAGCAAACGTGGACAATAGCAAAGCCTTAAACATTCCTGATTACAATGAAAAAGATATTTTGGAAAATACAAAGAAGCAAGAGAACGGTTTGCATCTGAATGGTGATGCTTCAGGGGACGAGTCTTCTCCTTCATGCTCAGAGAACCAAACCCCAACGCCAACGTTACCCTTAAACTTGCCTCAGAACTTGGGAGCCTTGGTGCAGAAGGCATTATTGAATTTGAAGGAAAACAGTAAAGATAAGTCTTGAGAAATATATATATATATATCTTCACAACATTCCGATGACATGGGCGTGCATTGGGTGATGCTGATCGCATTCCTTCTGAATTCATATCTACCTGAAAGTCATTCATCAGACCAAAGTTATGAACTAGTCGAGTTATTTTTCTTAAAAGTATATTATAGTACTATGATGTATATATAACAAATTAAAAAGATATTCAATTATCCTATTACTTGGGCATTGTTTAATCGTCAAATGTAAATTTTATCACACAATGTACAATTTCCTAAAGGTACATTTAAATAACTTAGTCGACAAAGAAATATACTCGGTATTACAGAATATTCACAGTAAAATCGGGCGCACGGGAAAAATATATACAAAGAATCAGAACGCAAGTGATAAAGCCCCACGGTCATCAACGTCAGGAACAAAATAATAAAATCTGTGTGTATCACATTTTACAAAGTGAAGTCAATTTTTGTGAAATCCCTGAAACATACCAGCTACAATTCGCTCGATGCTCCACTTTAAATCCATCGTAGGCAGTGAATAAAATCCAGTAAATCGTAAGCCGTTTTTCAGACAGGAGAAATCTAAATGTGATATCTAACAAACAGTTCCCTCTAGCTCTTCAACTCTTTCCTTGGTCAAATAGCTAGATATAATCAGGCCTCAATTTGAATTGTTCTTGATCCAATCGATGTACTCTGTGACTCGTGTGTAAACTCCTGGATATCCGGGTTCACCACATTTATTACCAAAGGAAACAATACCAATCTGCATCCACTTGCCTTCGGCTCGAAGCATCAGGGGACCACCAGAATCACCCTGACATGCGTCCTTACCACCTTGACTGTATCCGGCACAGAGGAAGTTGCTGGTTATCGGTTGAAAGTACGCGGCATTGCAGTCCTCGTTCCTCCAAACCGGCAGGACTGCCTGACGTTGGACCGTGCTCTCCTTTCCGCCTACGGAAAATTACCAAATGTCTCGGTGAGTCTTTGGAGGCGCCAAAGCTTTCAGGTCGAATACAAGAGAGAGGGCAATGAAAACCAAACAAAAAACTTTATCGGATTGAGTGAAAGACGCCGGAGGGATTTAACGAGGAAAAAGAGAAATGAGAAAGAAGTGAAAAGAACTCACCGTAATAAGTCGTTCCCCATCCGACTACTGTTGGTCTTGCACCCTGAAAAGCCTCGCTCTGGTAGCGACCCTGAGGCAGACAAATTGGTATGACGTAAGGCGATTTTCTCACGGGCCTGTTGAGCTCAAGAATGGCAATGTCGTTGTAGAAGCCAACACGTGAGAACTTTGAGTGAGCATGCACGGCCTTCACTGCATAGGTCTCGGGCGAGGATGGCTCGTCGTCTCGTTCAAGGTCGATGTCACCGAGACGCACTGTAAATTGTCGTGCGGCAAACCTGAAGAAAAGAATAGACAAAGTAATGACTGGTATTTTATACAAAAGTACTAGGCTACAAAGCTGGGCATTTAGCTGAAATGCTTAAAGCACACTCACGGTCGCTGTCGTTGATCTCGGGTACAATGAGCCGCTGTGAGGATGTGTCTAGGTCCGATGAGAGAACCTCCGCACCAGAACTCTGTTCGTCGGGAACCATGAAGAAATATCGCGGCCATCCAGGGCCAACGACCTGGAAGTGCCTCCTCGCCGCCAACTACGCGATACTTTCCAGAATTCCTCACTCCACACTCTTTAACACGATGAAACTAATGATTGTAACCCATAATTATGCACACATATTTAGTATAAAGCTTACCGTCATCATCCTGGATAAAATTGTTGTCGATATTCTCAATGCTCTCGAAGTGACTCGACATGTTACTGGACAAATCTGGCTTCAGTATGGTCGCTGAGCTTGCAGTAGAGGATGACAGTGGATAGAGTGGAATGGGTCTCGGTGTCACGGGCTTTGGTGGCCGATAAGGTGGTCTTGGCGGACGTCCACTTTCACTGGCCGGTGAACTCGTCACGGGACTGCAAAGCAACGTTATTTATTTTTCTTAGACCTAGATAGATTAGAAAGTAATCAAATTTGGAAGTTAATAAAATTCCTTCCGCTCCACTCATTACAGTTTGTATACCTCAGACTCGTGGGTGGCAACTCGACCTTGTCCACGGGACAACACACACCCGGAACGAAGAGACTCTTGAAGCAGAGAGACTGACGAAGCTTTGTGAGATTCAGAAGAAGCTGAGGACAGTTGCTGAGATCCTGACATTTACCTGGACCGCCTTCGGCAGTTGTGCACGATGAAGATGCTGACTCTTTGTCCCTGTTCACAGTGTTCTCACCACTCTGATAACCACCAGAAGGACTCTCTGTTGATGAAGAAGCTCCGGATGACGGAGAAGATGTTGGACGAAGTGGAAGAGTGACTCCGCGCACCAAAGGAGCGATGCTATCAGTCACGTTGCGTCCAAGAATATTTTTAGAGATAGTGTAAATGGCAGATGGCAGTTCCTTTGGAGGATTCTCCGAGTCGTCCATCCCTCGAGTCATGTGCACGATATAATTTCCGACTGTGTTGAGAGCACCGAGTGTCTCACTGATGGTCTTGAAAGTATCAGGTTTGGGCTCTGCTGCTTGAACGAGTCTGGTGTACTGTAGACGGGGAGGCAGATCTTGCGTATCTCGTCGATAAAGGGGACTACGGCGTGGCCCATCATCCCAGGTCTCTGTCCATCGTCGAACGGGAGACATGTATGGAAACTGTTGAGCTTTGAAGCCATATCCTAGAGGTCAAATATTTCATATATACTTTAAAGGTTCATTTTGATAGTTAAACAATAGAATTAACTCACGGTGATTGTGATAAGTTTGATGGTCGCTGTATGATTTCACACCCAGTGTCATGTAGACAATCACAAAGAGTCCTGGAACACGAAAAATCCCAACTGATTCATCAGCTCATTGTACATCAATAATGTATCCCCAAAAGCATCATCGATTGAGATTGACATGTAAGATTGCGTTACTCATATTGGAAATTCCTGATTGCACAAGACGTGTTTACTTGTGATATAACACACCTGTTCGAAGATCCGGGCTTTCCAATTTTCTGGGAATCTCCTCCGTATCTCCACAGCCTTTCATCACCGTGAAACTGGGACAGACCGCATGATCGCTACGTATATGATAATAAGTTGAATGTCTCCAACAACACAAGCAGATCCTCGCGTACAAAATTTATTCCAAGCGCCTTCTAATCGTATGAAAGTCGAGGAGGGGCTTTTTACACTTGAGGAACATTCAGCGTTTTTTCGAACGTCATAAAAACCTCGAGAATAGAGAATTAACACGAAGAAGAAGTGCTATCAAATGACATGTTTGTGTTTTTGAGAGGAGGAGACAGGGTTTTTCAATTCTCATTACCGAGCTATCCGTGGCTTCATCGACGGTGAAAGTTACCCAACGAGAAAGTGTGCCTTTCTTCCATCACACTGGCGTGATTCACCGTCTAGCCAAATGGTTTGTATACTTGAGCAACTCTGTCGTTCATCACCAATAGGAAAAAGAAATACCAGAAACGAATTTAATTCCAGAAGTATCATCAATCATCATATCCAAACAGACAAAAGTCACTAATTAACACACCTTCTCAACAGTTTCTTTTTCGCAAGATCATTGTCAAAAGATCTTTACAGATGCACATATACACATCTGTGTACACGTGGGCGTAAACGTCCTTGAAGTGGGTTAAAGAAAAGACGAGGAATTGTCGCTCGCAGATGACGAAGATAAGAAGAAAAAATACAGATGATATACACGGATGTGGGTGAAAGTGCGTGCCAAATCGGACAGATTCCTTTTTTTTTATTTCTTCCTCATCTCATCCCTAAAACCATTGACGCTTCGAAAATAGAAGACAATGAGGCGAGGATAAAAGAGGAAGAAGCCCGAGATTTCGAGAAAGGTAATTCGCCGCGTTATGACCTGAATAACAGTCTCGTGGAGGCGTTCCAGTCAATTAAAGCAAGAGATATAATTTAGTGTGGCTTTTGTGGCGCGTGCGAAAACGTGACGGGTGCTAAGCTATATAGAATCGAATGGAGCGTCCAAGAGTAGCTCGATGGCCGGAACGAAACGCGGATTTCTTCTTTCGTTTCTCGTTGCAAACTCGAGCTGTTACTGAAGCGCGTAACCCAGATATATAGACATTACTCCAGCGAATTACAAGATGTTTAGATGCAATTATAATGAGAGAAAAAAAAATAATATAAAAAATAGTCCAAGCCAAGAACGGGTTGGTAAACTCCAAATGTTGTTGTAAATACTGGCTGGCGCTAAGAGTCGATGAAGAGATTAATTGCCAAGCATTAATTCAGATTGCAGATTAGATGAACTCTGTAATTACACGCGATCGTAACCATTGCGACCACAGTAGTATATATGTATACGCGACATTACACACTCTGATGAACACGTACGAGAGATTTATATAGAATGCACAGTTATTACCGGACAATTATAAGTAATGTGTGGGAAGCAATGTCTTTGTATGACTGCAGAAGGGGTTGCAAAGAGCCTCCCACGTGGTGAACTGCATCAACAGGTCACAGAACTTACCCAACATCCAGGAAGACATCCTCACATTAAGCTGCATGATCTGGCCACTGGCATTCCAAGCTAACTCTGCACACCACCTTCAAGTCAGAGGAGTATACAAGACACAAGAACTGGAGACCAATTTTTTATTCCCCCCTTGAGAGTATGGTAGTATGGTCGAGGTCGTTATCGGGACTTTCGTTTCAATGACACCACGCGACGTCTCCTGGTGCAAAAAGTCGAGAAGGAAGTGTTGATCTCGACGGACTGCTCGCACTTGTAGTTGCAAGACAGCCCCGACTACAACACGACTGTCCGTGAAAAGACCTCGACATACTTACCTTCGACGAGTTACTCTCTCCTTTCCTCCGTGGAGGCGCCATCCCTCACACCCGCCTCACCGCCAAGGGAAAGTGGTTTCTTTCCCACTCTCCGAGGTTCATCACGTTCAAGATCCCGTCCGATCACTCGTTACTTCAACAAGGGGTCATGCTCATCACGTTTGTCGTGGACGCGTTTTATCGTGGCCCTCCCCGGAAATACGGATTAGTGTTGGATCTTTAACGGTACATAACGGACCAAACAGATACGAGGACGTTGATGTCATCCCGTGTGTCGATTTTTATCGAAAATAAGAAAAGGTGATACGTTTTGAGAACAGGAATTACACAAAGCGTTTATTCTTAATATCATTTTTATTGATAGTTAATTTCTACGAAATAGCATGAACGGTACAGACATAAACATTGTTTTACTAAGCTTATCTTTCTTGTTTCTCTGTGGATAATTAAAGTAATTCTCCCAATTCGTAGTAAAGCATCTCGAATTCTCTGGAATTATAAAATTGAGATCGCATAATTGCGAGAATTGTTAATCTTATATGACTTTCTGCAACGTCTATGACGGAGACTCAATTGAATCGTACGATTGACTACTACTGGTGGAGATGATGCTCATGTCAATGTTCAAAGAAAAACTTTTTAATCGGTGAAAATTGATATTGAAATGTTTGCACTTGTTCAGAATACCACTTCTGCGAGCATGACAAATTAACAATAATTTAAAAATCGGAAAAATGCCCGTGAGAATGGTACTTGAAACCGTGAAATTCCTAGATATTAACATTGGTACTTGATATTAAAAGTTTTTGTTTGAACGGTCTATTCGGAAATGTAGAGCTTACGCAACCATGTGATAATTGGCATCCCAATTGTTGTTTGATTTAAAATAAAACAGTTACTTCAAATGAATTAATTCAAATGAATTAATGAATGGTTTAATTTTTCTCCATTGTCAAAGTAGTGATTGTAAACAGGTGCATGTAAAAATCTCTCTCTATAAGTCACGATTCATCGAGTGTTGATAACATCTATTAACAAATATACATAAATTCCTTTACATATAAGAAATACACCAGACTGTACAGTTTATACGTATTCACGTTCCATACGTAAAATTCGTCGAGACTGTTTTCTGTAGAGTAATCGCGGGGTAGAGTGATATCCGTAAGTGCATGTTATCAAAGTTAATATTTTCTTTACCTCCTTCCAACGGCCTTCTCGAGAATCAGGAATTGCAATGACTAATATTTTCTCATGCTGGGCATGTCTATGCCGACGACTTGTAGGGATCAAATCGTTCGTACGATGGAGTTGTCCCTGGTGCAGTCAATCCAATGGACTGGATTGGGCCTCCTTGATAGCCCATCGGTGGTCCCGGATGTCGAAGAGTATTTCCCATGCTGCTTGAGTTGCTCCATCTGTTGACATTGTCAGACGAACGATTGCTCCAACTCGATGGCTCGTTGCGAGGATCTGTTCCACCACTACTACCACCACCACCTCGTTGGCCTCCACTTGGCACCGAGTTGAAGGACTTGGCGGAAGGTGGTCCTGAATGCCATCCACTTGGTGTTCGGCTGCTGTCTGCATAGCGACTATCGCCTATCAATAAATAGCAACACATTGACATACATTGAAAAACTAATACTAAATAATAATGAAGATGAATAGTTTACAAAGTGATTTAACTTACGTCCAGGTGCACTGGAGCCAGGTGGCTTGGAGCCATCACTGTATCGACCTGTGTGAGTATCCCTAGAACTACGATGAGTTTCTGGTTCTGTACGTCGAACTTCACGCTCGCTGCGACCGTAAGAGGTCGTGCTTGGTCGCTCGTATCGGCTATTAATTCAAGAAGATTTACATTAGTTTAATTTAATAGGTAAAAAAAGAGGTCGATTCAATTGTGGAAAATCACAAACCTCTCTTTGACTTGTCGAGGGTCGATGGTCGACGATTGTGTTGGAAGAGTTTCACGACGAACAATGACTTCTCTTCCTCTTGACACATCGGTGAATGTTTCTGGACGGCTGGTACGTGATGTGAAGTCACTGCCTCGTTTGAAGTCCTTCTTGATCCCAATGTCTTGAGTTGATCTAGAGGTCACACAATTTTTTACTTTTCTTCACTTTATTGAAAAAGAAAAGTATTGTATTAGGCCGAAAAGTGACTTTCTCCGATTTAGATCCAATTTGACTTTCGAGTCGTCCAACATGTTAGATTTATGTTCCTG
>JABSMT010054822.1:0-11366 GCA_018902335.1 Eumacrocentrus americanus
AATTTTAGACACTTTTATTTTTACAAATATCTCCATAATCTTGAGATATACGATAAAATCTCATAGAACCTTTTTTGTAGGAAATTAAATTCTCTACAAAAAAGTTACCTTGCATTTTTATCGTATCTCACATAGTTTTCGAGATATAATTAATTTTCTGAAGCGGTAAATGGAGATCTCAAAAATTATGAAAAATTTTAAACACTTTCATTTTTACAAATATCTCCGTAATCTTGAGATATACGATAAAATCTCATAGAACCTTTTTTGTAGGGAATTAAATTCTCTACAAAAAAGTTACCTTGTATTTTTGCCGTATGTACCATAGTTTTCGAGATATAATCAATTTTGTAAAACCTTTTAGTGAAAAAGATATCTCGACTTATCTCCTTCTACCGCTTCACTACAGGATTGAAAATACATGTTAGAAGAGCTAGAAACTTATTGATAATGTTTTTTTAGGCACTGGCTGGTCTTCCTGATGCTGAACTAAGGAAACTGAACTTATCTTGGGGAGGAGAATATACTATTCTAGGAGAAGATTACTCTGTAAGAAAGGAATACTACGGAGAACAATTTCGTGATACTGTTAAAGTCCTGAAGACTCTGGGCTTCAGTGACGAATGTAGAAAGGAAATTTTCCAAGTTCTGGGTCTGCTAATACACATGGGAAACATCAAGTTCATTGCAAATGATCAGGAATCCTGTACGATTGATTTCGAAGACAAAGAATCATCAAAGGCCTTTGAGAATGCACGACTTCTCACGTATCTAAGTGAAGACGAATTGATAAATTTGCTGACGAGCACTCTTATCTGTCCACCGAGTACAAAAAGAAGATACACCATGTATCGACGTAGTCTAAAGACCCTTGAAGACTGTCGTTATCGCTTATCAAGCATCATTAGATGCTTATACGACAGATTATTTCATTGGCTTGTCGATCAAGTCAATGACATTCTTTCAGTCAAGAATGATGAAGATTACAACTGGTTGGGGATTTTAGATATATTTGGATTTGAATCGTTTGCAGAGAATGGCTTGGAACAGCTCTGTATCAATTATTCAACTGAGAGATTGCAGCTATACTTCATGGAGAAATATCTAGAGGATGGACAAAGAGAATTAGAGGAAGAAGGCTTGGATATTCTTCCAATTCCACCAACAATTAATGTCTACAGAGCTCGTATGAATACCATCGAAGGCAATCTATTTGCAACGATAAATGATGCTTGTCAATCACCAATTGCTCCAACTATTTCAGCAGTATTTCGTGAGATGACGACAAAGGAAATGAAACCATTTTTGAGGATAAAGAATGAAACCTTTATTATTAATCATTACTCATGCTCCGTTGAATATTCCATTCAGGACATATTGGAGAAAAATACTGATAAAATACCAACAGAATTGTCCAATGCTTTTTATTCGTGCCAAAATAAATTGCTGCATTCATTGTCCAATATTCCCGAGAGCAATGCCAATGAGAATGGTCGTGTGTCTCTGAAGAAATGCACGACTTTATTGAAGTTGAAGGACAACTTAGACGCTCTGATGAAGGAGTTAAACAAGTGTGATGCCCATTACGTTAGGTGTGTTCGACCAACTCGTATCAAGGATGTTTGGTTGAAATTTGATTTCAGCCATCAACTGGCTTCCTCTGGTATTCTCGATGCATTGCCTCTTGCAAAATGTAGATTTCCTATTCGTCTAACGTGCGAGGAATTTTCCAAGCGTTATTCTGTCCATGAAGAAGAGGATTCTGATATTAAATTGCAATGTCTGTTGGCTCTGAGAGATATTAATAGCTCAGAAGATCTAAGTTCAAGTGTCCATGTGGGGCCTCGATTGATATTCCTTACAAAGGCACTCTTTTTCGAACTTGAACTCTTCAGGAAGAAGAATCGTTCGAATGCTCAACCAGCAGAAGTTCAATTGATCCCAGAATCAATAAAGACTATTTCATTGCCGAATGTTAAAGCTAGTCCATCCAAAAGCTCTGATGATAATGTATTCTTGAGTGCTCCTGGTCAACAACACAGAATTGCAGGAAGCATTGAGAGAAAAGAAGCAATGAAGACAAATATCAATAATAATATTGTAAATGAGCCATGCAGCGCTCCGAAAATACTCTTGAATGATGAAATGATGTCTGATGAGAATGAATGGCAACTGAAAGAGCTCTACATTGCAGAATGGATTAAAAATGCTTCATCATCGAATGTCTCTTCGGATGTGGATGCTGATCCATCAGAGAGCCAGATACAAAAGATGGGGAATAAGTTATTCTTGACTGGAAACAACGGTGGAAAATTCCGTAAACTAAACCATGGGAATTTTCAATCGACATTTGGAGACGTAGAATGGAGTCAAGATGGAACGAGCTGCATTGTTTTGGTCAATAATTGCAGATTATTTTATAGAAATAGGATTTTAAGTCGACGTCGTCTTGCTGGGGTGAGTATTTACTTGATTTGAATTTGTTATTTATGCTTTTATGTTATTGCTCTTCTATTTTAATAGGTGCCTATTAGATTTCATACGCGATCGACGTGTTTAAAGGATTCCCATTGTCTACCGAGATCGGAATTACCTAATGGTCTTCAAGATTGCCTTTAAATTTAAAAAAAAACAATTGTAAAATATAATACCAGATGCAGGCGTCTGAATAATTGTATGCATGAGTATTAAGCTATATCATTAATAATGTACTTGAATTGATAAAAAATATAAATAACTAAACCACTGGAGAGTACTAAAGATAAATAAAAGAAATCATTTTACATCGAAGGATTATTTAGAGATTAAAATTAGTCAAGTTATATGCACCATTGAAATTCGCCTTCTTATCCTTAAGTATCAAAAGTCGATGAGAAGCAACGTGGGCTGTTGTTGCTCGCATGTCACTCCTCAATATTTGGTAACTAGCACGTAAACTCACTCGTCGGAGATTATTTTGAGCTACTGGTCGACCACCGGCGAATGCAAACCTAATAATAAATAAATAAAAACAATATTAATATCTATTGAGAGTAAAAAGAATGAGAATTAAAAAAATTATACCTAATTTCTTTTCGAGGCCCACGCAAAACAGAATCTGGGAATGCAGTCTGACGATCTCCAAGAGCTTTTGAACTCGTTCGAATTTTTGCGTACTTTATTTTGCTCCTAACTATAATTGGGAGTGCAACTGGTGCTCGATTGCTCTTATCCTCTTCCTCTTTGTCTTCTTGTGTAGTGAAATATGGCAGAATTGAGTCACCAAAATGTTCAGTCAGTAAATTATGATCTAGTTGCTGTTGATCTGATTTAACGAGAGCACAAATCGACAACTAAAATTCAAATAATTATGACATGAAAAAATATACTTAGAAAAATTAAAGAAAAGAGAGGAATTATAATATTTAAATAAAAAACCTACAGCCATCTGATGCCAAAGTGCTGATCCAGGTACAGCAACCTTTAAAACATTTTCCAATGATAGAGGAGTGTCCGGTTCTTGTTGGAAGAAGACCAGAGGCTGAATTCCAGCTAGTAATTCCAAAGCTGTCATTCTCATTTTATTAATCGCAACACTCTCTTGCTCACGCTTTAAAAGCACACCCTCGAGCATGGAAGTGAATTTGTCTGCTACAGAAGGCCATCTCAGCATTAATTTGAGGGCACACGTTCTGAATAACGATTCAACGTTTGAATTTATGAAACTCTGACCCAATAACAATTCCAATAAGAGCTCTGTTAACTTTTCAACCTGTAATTTAAAGGATGATTGAATAAACCCCGTAATAAAAATAGAAATTGAAGGAGAAGAAAGAAAGAATGATTACCGAAGCCAAATGATAAGGATACACTGCCTCACTGTTAGAAGCAATTGCAATGATTAATTGGCATGTTCTCGTTGTAACTCTAGTGTATTGAGCATTATTGGATATCACAGTAGATCTAGCAATTGACATCAAAGTATCAATGACTCCTTCACCATCAAGTTGAGGATCAGTCGTGCAATTATTCAGAAGAACCTACAACAAAATAATAAATGCCTTGACTAGAAACACGTCCACCTCAGTATAAATACGATTTGTATACCTGAAATGTCTTTTGTGATCCATTGAATAGAGTCTTTAAAGCTCTCTTAGCATAATTGTGTCGATGTTCAGTCAATTTTGGATCGAAAACCTCAGTCTCATAGAGATTTGGCCCACTGATTTGTGAAAGAGTCACAGGTTCTAGTGCTTTTGCAGCAAGATCAATGAAACCCTCATGAGGTACATAAACTTGGGCCTCTGTGTGATAAGATGGCATCTGATCAGGTGCTCCAAAGACCGGATCAGCATCACACAAATTCGTTAAGACTGCATTGACATCCGGAGAAGTCAATTTCTTTCGTCGACTCTGGTTCAATCTGGTCACACATTTCTGCGAATTGAAAAAAATTACATTAGAGGATCCTCTCAAAGCTTAATAAATACAAAAACAAATGCTTTTATAATTCAATCCTTACATGCAAGACTTCTCGCAGACGATACGAAGCATCTTCAGCGAGTCTTTTTAACAGAGAATCAGGCAATGGATGAATGCCCAACTCTTCTCCAATAGCAGAGATCCATTCTGAGCTCAAAACAGCGTATCTCCTCTGATTGTTGCCGTTCGTCACGTTATTCATACTCGGATTGCCATTGTTATTGGAGAAATGATTGGTAAATAGGTTGCTTTGTGCTGCATTCACTAATTCCTTCATGATTTCAACGGTTAAAAGTCGTAGAACATCCTAAGTATCCATGTCGTTATTTAGAGGTTATGTTGAGGGGAAAAATATTTGCCATAATTTATGGCAGCAGCAGTTATCTGAGCCCTGGCCATAACCAGAAAAAGCAGCACGAATAATCGAAAATCGTAAAAATAACTCGAAAGTCGTGGTCAGATAGTTTCAATCGATTAATCGAATCGACAGCCGAAGCGGGAAAATTCAAATGGATGCGCGCTCGGGCGCGCGGGACCTCTAGTAATTATAATAAATAATGTGATGAATAAAATTAAATAAATGTTTTCCTGCTTTGATGCGAAGCTTTGATCGTACGATAGCTGATAAATGAACATATATGGTTGACCATTAGCGCGGCTATGACAATATTTGGTTTTTTTTGTAGAAAGAATCGTGTGCAACATGAACCAACTCTTTTGAAAAACACCGGTGTCTATTCCAACGAAATACACATGATTTCAATGGCAAAATAATGTTTAAAAATGTCTCGTATTGTCAATTTTGTCAAGATTATTAGGAATAATTGGAAGAAATCATTAGTTGGAGCTGCTACATTGTCCTATGGAATTTCTTATGGCATTGAAACGTATCAGTAAGGACTTTATTTCATTCAATATAGGTATAACCTCAATGTCCTAATTTTTATGATAATAATCTTGTTTTTGTTGTGTTTCAGAACGAATTTATTGATGAGAACTTATTGTGAGGAAGCTGTGAAATTTGGTGATGAACCACTTCCTCCAACTGAAAAGCCTAGACACATAACAGTTATTTTAAATCCCATTGCTAAGAAAAGGTAAATCTAAGACGTAGTTTTCTAGTTTGATTGTACATAAATTATGATTTTATTGGACAATGAATATTGATAAATGTTTCCAGGAAATGTAAACAATTGTTCGAGAAGTATTGCGAGCCTCTTTTGCATTTAGCTGGAATTGCAGTGACGATAATTCAAACTGAGCAAGAGGGTCAAGCTCGAGCACTGATAGAGAACCTGAATACTCAAACTGATGCTATACTGGTAGCAGGAGGTGATGGAACGTTGTTGGATGTGGTCACAGGTCTCATGAGAAAGTACGATGGCAATGTGTCTCGAACAAGGCAGTGTCCTATTGGAATTTTACCTCTTGGTGAGACAAATCGAATAGCTGATTCTATATTCTTGGATTCGTATGAAGATCTACCACGTATCCATGAGATGGCTGAAGCCACTATGGCAGCTATCAGGGGTGCAACGAAGCTCGTTGATGTTGTTAAAGTCGAGCCCCTCGAGGTATATATTTCTTTTTATGAATTTTAATTGATTTATTTATTGTAAGATACAGTTAATTTCTTTGATTTATACTTCAGAAAGATCCTGAGAATCCAATAAAGCCAATCTTTGCTGTGGGTACTGTTGAATGGGGTGCTTGGAGAGATGCACTAGCGCGAAAAGACAAATACTGGTATTGGGGAAGTTTGAGAAGGTAAAATGTTTATTAATTTTGATTTATTAATTACTTATTTACTTTTGCTGAGACTTATTTATTTTTGCTGTTCCAGATATGCTACTTATGTTATTAGTGGATTCAAAAAAGACGTTAATTGGGAGGTCAATGCCACAATAAGATATTCAGACCCATGTCATGGGTGTTCAGAGTGCTATCAGAAGGATCAATCTAATCCGGAGTCGTCTGATAGACGATGGTGGCATGTATTTATTCCCAGGACTACGTATGCACAAACTGAGCCGGATTACAGTAAAGTAAAGAACGAGAAATGCGGCCAGTACATTGAAATTCCAATATCGACGACTGAATTGAGTTTAGTTACTAGTAACGTGCGCAACTCGGTTAAGGAAGGTCCACCAGCAGTGAAATTGCATTTCGGTAAGGAAAAAAAAGATATTTATCAATAACGAGATTTACTTTTACTCAACATTAATATCTATTTACATTGTTTATGTTGTTAAACTACGATGATTGATTTTTATTTTTGGCAGGTCCCGAATCGATAACATACACAGATTTTGTTGCGGAAGGATGGAGAAGGATAAAAGGGCAGAAGACACTGATACAGAAGACTCTAGAGGCCAAAGATCTCGAACTTCTCCCTAATAAAACTGACGACTCGGTAAGTAACTATAAAAATTTAAATTAAACTAAAATTTAAATACATTGTTCTCTTTCAGAAGGACGTACAACAATATTTCTCTATTGACAATGAAGAATTTGAATTAAAACCAGTTAAAATAAGACTACTACCAAAGGCTGTGAAAATGTTTTGTCCACAATAATATAATTTATACAAATTTCAAGTGATCATTTTTCTATTTATCACTATTTTAACTGTTCCAAATTGAAACGAAAAATACTTGGAAAATTTGTTTTTAAGTAGCTATAAGGTGTTAGTACTACATAACAAGTCTATTAACTTGATTAGACATTTTACATCAAAATTTTGTTTTTATATTACAAAAAATATTTGCACTGGCCAAATGTAAATATAAATGCCAGTGATAATGTCTAGGTAAATAGATGATTATATATAGCAGTCAACTATGAAATGAGGTCCGGTATTTTTTACTGCTTCAAGTACATAGTATTACAGGCACATTGACGAGATTGCCATGTTCGAAACAAATATTGCTTCTCTCTATAAATTGATAGATTTCAAATGCAAAACAGAAAATTTATTTCTATGAATATAAAAAAAACGGAAGGAATCATTGTTAATATTATATCACGGATTATTCTAGGAAATATTCTTTCTAAAATTTAGCATTCGTTTAATACTCCATTTCAGAGGCACTTATTTATCACTGATCTTGAATAACATGTCCATATACAACTCTTGTAAAGCTCTCAACTGTTCTAAAGTGATTTAACCATCGTTAAAAGTCAAGAAGGAAAATTAAAAATAAAAAAAAAAAACGATTATAACAGCTAGTCGATCCTACTTGAATTATCATTAAGTAAAAACTTATCCTTCACTATGACCAACAACTCCATTAACGTCTGCTTTCCCAATTAATCTTTGGCTATCGTCTGCTCTGCGACGTGCTCGAATGAGAATACCTATTCCAATGAAGAAGAGCAATGCTCCAAGTCCAGCAATCCCATAGAATGTAACGTGTCCTAATAATGGAAGATTAAGTACAAATTTGATTTTTCCTGCATACGAAGACGTCAAGTTAGCTTCTTGCCTAAACCACAGTACTGGAATATATATGTTTGGTATGTTCTCGTAGATTCTAAAATAAAAAAGAAATAATCAAAAATGGAATTCATTTAATTGTAATGAGAATAATTCTGTAGTGAAGCGATAAAATGAGATAACTCGAGATAAGTTTTTAAAATCTCACAAAATTGTTTATATCTCGAAAACTATGTGAAATACGACAAAAATGCAAGAAACCTTTTTTGTAGAGAATTTAATTTCCTACAAAAAAGGTCCAATAACATTTTGTCGTATCTCTCAAAGTTTTCGAGATATTTGTAAAAATGAAAGTGTCTAAAATTTTTTATATTTTCTGATCTATCTTCTTTCACCGCTTCTCTACTGAATTTAAAGAAATCCAACTACGTACTTTATGTTTTTAATGGGTTGTATTTGCAGATTTAATTGTAAACGTGCATTTACTTGTAGTGGAATGCCGACGTCCTGAAAAAATAGTCACAATTGAATAAAATAATCTTTAAAATTCGGCAAAAAAAATTCTACAAATTTCTCTCACCGGTTGTACAACCACAGAGAATTCATGTTTCTCTTTCTCTGGCTTCAATCCATCCACTGCATCAATGTAACTCTCATCGGCAAGATAAAAGTGAGGTAGACTGATAAATGCTGGTGCACCAAATTTACATGTAGAGATCTTTAAAAGACCACTAGGTAGATTTTTTTCATCGTCACGATAACAAGCACGAGAAGGTACATTTGTGCCATTGTCAAGCATCTCTGCGGTGGATATATATCGTTTTCCAATGAGTCCTTCAACCTCCGACATATTATCGTAATGTAAATGGAGCAATGTACAAATATCTGGAGCAAATACAGGAATGGAGTCATTGTCAGCAACAGGAGGCCAAATATCTCCTAATGACCCATTAATGGCACTGCATTTGCCAGGATAAATCTTCGACTTATTGCTGTAATTCCATTCTTGAAGGATCCCTGTAAGCCGCCTATCTAACGATCCTGTGAGCATATTGAATGTTCCATCATAGGATTCTGAATTGTTACGCTGTAACAATAAAAATTTGCCATTTAATTACTTAATACAATGGGTAGACTAGCTCAATGATTATTAACTTACTCCATAGAACCACCCAAATTTAGTGTAAGGAATCGTATTGGATACATTGAATTTCTGCGCCAATACTAGTAATTCATCGTCATAGCCCTCGAATAAAAGTTGACGAACTGTTCTGGTTACTGTTCTCGTTTCATTAAACAATTTTAAAACACCATCGACTGTAAGACGCGCAAGTAATCCTTTATGTCTCACTTTATAAGCTATTGTCTGTAAATAAAGAATAACTCTTCCTTTATAAACCACAATTCAATGCTAAAATTCTGTAGTGAAGCGGTAAAAAAAAGAGATAAATCGAGATAACTTTTTCATTAAAATGTTTTACAAAATTGATTATATCTCGAGAGCTATGGGAGATACGTTAAAAATGGAAAGAACCTTTTTTGTAGAGAATTTAATTCCCTACAATAAAGATCCTATAAGATTTTATCGTATCTCCCAAAGTTTTTGAGATATTCGTAAAAATGGAAGTGTCAAAAAAATTTCATAATTTTTTAGTTATCTTCTTTTACCACTTCACTACTGAATGAACTTAAGATCGACACTCACAGCAGCAATAACATTTAAATTAGTTATCTTATCATCCATAGATCCAGTGGATCTCGATTCTATAAAATGCCAAACTCTCTTCTGTTGAAATGTAACTGTTCCATTGTCATTCCACACTTGATTTACTTTATAGTCCACTTCTCTGAAACAAAAAATACAATCTTAATCTCTGTCAACAAGCCATCATCAAGGAAATATGAGTTTAAAGTAAATTACCTAAAAACGTAAGGACCTAATTCATCGAAATGAGGCTTCGAACCAGCTTTCCCCAAGTCTTCCGCATTCGTCCAATTAAATAAATAAATTTCTAAGTACATTGGAATGGGTGTCTCCTTCCACATGGAGTAACTTTTTGACGATGGAGATAATACAAGTTCCTGTTTATTTAACACAAAACAAAAAGACTGTTATTATACCATCAGAAACTAGTTATAAAACAAATCAGAGAGTCTGTTATGCTTACGTGAGCGAGTATTGCATTAAAAATTGGAATCCAAAGGCTACCGACAACTATTCCAACAATAATTGCAACCAATGAGACTCCAAAAATAATTCCTCTCTTCGTCTTTGAGAGTCCCATCGTCTCCGGCGGCAATTGTCTGCAACAAAGACATTATTATGAATATTTAACAAGAGATAAGAAAGAAAAATATAATTATAACATTTAATTGTGATCAAAATCAATGATTAAATAACTATAATTCATAGATTATTCCTTACACGATCGACGAGGAAGAGTCTTCATCGTTTAAAATCATGGAGATCAGGGGATCAAGGGACATTGTTACACGAATTTGTATAGTCGTACTGTATTTATCAACTGTATGAGCTTATCAAAAATAATGTGAGCCTACCCACGAGCAATAATACAACATTCATCTTTGTCTTTCAGAGATAACGAGCTGGCCCGCAGCTTTCGTATTAATTGCCTGACTTCATTGTTCTTGCTCCACGTTATCAACCATAATTCTGACTTGTAGACTATTTTTTAAATTGGTGATCAACACCTTGACTTATAGGAATTGATTCGACACATTGACTATTTTTGGAGCATAATTTTGGAGCAGAAGACCTACCGCAACATTAAAAGGATTATCTAGAGATGAAGTTGCCTTGAATATCTAGTTTTCTATGTACAGAAACGCGTTCACATCAAGCCTGAAGATAATGCAGATGCTATAATGTTTATCTTACACTACGTCACACGATGTACTCTCACTTTTTGTTCATTTAAATGGCTGCGCCCATTTAAATGTCCTTTAACTCTAGACAATCTCAGTATTGTGTATATACGTATTACATGTCCTCGACAAGTATCTATATGAATTTTCTTATAATAAACTAGCTCGTATACATAATCAAAGCGACTAGAAACGTTTTCCTCAATGTAATTATTATACGTGTGACTGAAAAAAAAAATTATTTAAGTTAATATAACAGTTTTGTGATAGTAGCATGCCTTACCGATTTAAAAAATCACTTTTTTTGTCGAGATTCTGATCAATTTCGGCTGTTGACCTTTCTTTTTCCTGCTGGCCATTCATTTCATTGGATAATAGTCTTTCATTTGCCTGGGCTTCGGGATTACAATCGCTAGATATGATATAAAGTTTTCTTTTTGAAAAAATAAAGAATAACTAAGTTCTACGCATCAAAATATCGTGATGTAACCGATTGAAATGTTGAAATTTACTCTAAAGAATGATAACATCAATCAGATAAAGCAATTCGATAGCTTTCATTATTCATTCTATTCTATAAAAT
>JABSMT010054833.1:0-11354 GCA_018902335.1 Eumacrocentrus americanus
AACCTGAACAAATAATTTTTTTTTTTATATATAGAGCTTAATTTGAGTTAGTCGAATGAAATTAGTAAAAGAAAAAAAAATGTATAAATAAAAAAAGGAGAGGGACAAAGTCGACCCTAGAGGAAGTGTGAGGGCTTTCGAATTTCGTCGCAGTTATACGGGGCACTCGATACTTTCCTGTGATATAGCGAACATTATATGGACTTATTGACGATTTTAACTATTATAAAAAAGCGTGTAATTTATTATGTTATTCGCTTTGTTTTAAAACGCGTCCCCGTAGGAGATAAAAAAATGCAAATTCAATCAGTGTTGTTGTGTGATCAACTTAGAGAAAAGCGAAGTCGCAGTTTTCTTCCCGTTTAAAAAAAAAAGAAAAACTTTTTATTAAGAATCCTTTCCCATAAATCACGGACAATTGCGACCGTGCCAAAGTATTTCGCGCAAATTTTCCAATCAAACTTTTAGTATACAGTTATTAGTTTCTTTTTTAATTAATTTTCGTCGCAAAATTCTTTTAATGTTATTCAAAATCTCTGAATACCTATAAATTCAGCAGTGAAGCGGTGAAAGGAGATAACTAAAAAATTATAAAAAATTTTAGACACTTAAATTTTTACAAATATCTCGAAAACTTTGAGAGATACGATAAAATCTTATTGAACCTTTTTTTGTAGAGAATTAAATGCTCTACAAAAAAGGTCCTTTGCATTTTCGTCGTATTTCGCAGAGTTTTCGAGATATAATCAATTTTGTAAAAGATTTTGATGCAAAAGTTATCTCGACTTATCTCCTTTTATCGCTTCACTACAGAATTAGAAAGTGAAAGCGAAAAAAAGATAAAAAGTAAATGAAAGCCTATTTGAGGGTTTTATTTCCGTGTGTGCCATGTGTCGGGCTATTTTTCATTCGACTGGGATCGTTTTTTTTTTTTTTTAATTATCTTGACTTTGTTTCAGACAACAAAATTGCTAGGTCCCCCCCTCACCATAATTTGTTCACATTGTGAAGTGACTGTGAAATTGTATATTATTAATATAATTAGTGAATCATATACAACCGAAGATTGTAGATATTTTTCATTAATGAAATACTGCAACAGTGGAACAAAAGAAAACAAGATGAAAAAAAATATATACAAGTGATGCAATGGATTTTTTGTTTTTGTAGATATCGCCAAGTATAAAGAAACAAACAAGTTTTGTGTGAATAGGTTCTTTTCTAAAAATGGATTCTTTGTAAAAGGGTCTAATAATCATAGTTTCTATCAAACTATCGACGTCTCGCTAAGTGTATTCTTTAATCTGTCCACAATATCTCTCCTATTACTGCAACGAAAGAAAAAAAAAACCAAAAATTAACCATCATCATTTCCAAATTATTCTCCACTTTATTTAAACATTTACAATATGTATCATCAGTTGAAAACGCTTAACTCTGGCGCTATTTCATTTTACTCAATCGTTTCTCACAATGAAATCCATCTCGATGCCTCTCTGCATTGTGTGTCAAAGAAAATTAATAGTATATGAATAATGAATACATTTTGTTTTTAAGTTAAAAGAATAAGAAGAAGAATGCTTATCACGAAATTGCGCAAACGTCTTTTTGCGCCATTGATCAATGATCGTCATGCAACACGAAATGTGTCTGTAGGATGTCCCTTGTGCACGTTCTGGTCATTCATCCAAGTCAGCAGTAAAAAGAAAACCGATGACGATGATGGTGATGCTGCTGCATCGAACGTGAAAAATTGTGCCGAAGTTCTTTAATTTGTACCTGTGAAAAAATTGATCGATTATCGTGAACTGCTTGAGCTGGATCGTGTGTATCGTCGATGACGATGACGTGGATTATTAGCAGGACTTCGTGAACGTGTTCTCTGTCGGCGCCGAGGTGGTCGTGGGCTGCGTCTTCTGTTCATAGGTGGTGAACGTCTGCGATAACGAGGTGGTGAATTTCTTCCACCGCCACCACCACCTCCTCCGCCACCGCCTCCCCAACGTATAGGTCCACGTCTACCCATTCCAGCTGGAGACATTCTACGCATAGGCATGGGTCTTGGCTTTGGCAGCAAAACTGGAGCAGCTGTAATCTCTTGGCCATCAATCTGGCCTCCGTCCATGTGCTTCATTGCATTCTCTGCCTCATCAGCTGTCTCAAACTCCACGTAGGCGAAGCCACGACCATGATTAGGATGGAGTTTGTCCACTGCAAAGTCGACTAGTTTAATCTGTCCATAAGTGGAGAATATCTCCGTTATGTGTTCCTTTGTAACGTTTCGTGTCAAGTGGCCAATGTGAATCTTTGTTGGTCTAGGAGCTGGCGAACGTTCTCGACGCTTTCTACGTGGTGATGGTGATCTACGTGGAGATGGAGACCTGGAAATCAACAACATCTTTGAGAATTCCGCAAAGAAAATGTCTTATTAACAATAATTATCAGTAAAATATTTTCTTGTTTAAAAGATATACATAACAGGATTCCAATTAATATCATTTGCATTACCTAGATCGTCCCTTAGGCTTGGGCTTCTCAGTAAGAGAATTGCTGGCTTTCTTCTTATCCTTCTCTCGCTCCCTTTCACGCTCTCGTTCCCGCTCCTTCTCTCTCTCCTTCTCCTTGTTGTCATGTCTCCTAGCACCATCAGCACTTTTGCTGCGACTGCGTTTACGACCACGATCCCTAGAGCTTGCTGACGAGCTCCCAGAGCTGCTGGACGAACTGCTAGACGACGAGCTTGATCGAGAACTGCTGCCACTGCTAGAGCTCGACGAGGCAGAGCTACTGTCTGAAGAGCTGGAAAATCAAATGTTTTATAGCTTGATATAGATTCTCAGAGGACGTAGATGTGGGTAATAGTGTTTTTTAAAGCTTCCCATCAATGAAAATAACCTTGTCGACCATTTTTAAGTGTCATTAGGACGATTATTTACCTACTACCACTACTTGAAGACGATGCAGCGCGTTTCTTTCGATCTTTGTCACGACCTTTATCACGCTTGTCCTTGTCTGCTTCGGAGTCGCTCTTGCCCGCGCTGTCTTTACGACTGCGAGCCCTATATCAGCAAATAAAATTGATAATAAATATCTTAATCGACCATTACTTAATACAATTGTCCAACAGAACCCAAAAAATACTCACATAATCGATCAAATTGACTTTTTGCACTTAAATTTGAGGTTAGGGACGTACTGTAGAGCGATGTGTGTAAATACCAACAATGGCGGACCCGGCTAGACGAATTTTTACGTTTTTTCGTCACTGTCTTGGATCCAAGACACTTATATATTATTTAATTAATAATAAATCGTGCCTTTTGTTATAAACATGATTTTCTCGTCGACAAAACTGAAATTGATGGTAAATCTATGATTTCCCAGGTAAAACGTACACAAAATCGATAGATTTATGACGTTGCGTCGCTTCTCTAACCCCCAAATATCCGGTTTGTGTGTGGCGGAAGCGCCGCCGCCATATTGGTCTCATAATGGCGGCAAAAAATTCAAATGATACAAATTTTTTTGACGCGCGGAAATTCAAATTTTTAACTTTGAGCATATTCGAACAGAAAAAAATGTTTTTTTTTTGTACTGACTGAAATATTTATTGTGTATGACGGCAGCGTCGATCCGTGAGGTACTGAAATATATGTGTATGTACATTTACAAGGGTGATAACGGTCATTATGTACAATTACACTGAATCATATATAAACAATAAATATTCACTGATATCCTTATGTTAACGTGGTGTGTAGCCTTATTATTCAATTCATAAAGTTATATCATTTACGATTCTTCTTTTTTGTGACGTTAAGACAATTGTTTAATTGAATAATTCGTTTTTTGTTCTTTGTTGTTGTTTGTTGTAGCTCAGTGATCGTTTTTTTTTTTAATGTTTTATCGTTTCGAGGCTCTACTTTGGCACAATTAATTATATCTGAAGGATATGCGGAGTAATTGTAACACGTTTTTGGAACAATCGGGAGAGACTACGTGATGCATTAAATCACATTTATAAGTTCGTTTCTTTCTTTTTTTTTGTTGGTTTCTCTTGTCGGTGCGAACTCTCTCATCTCTTCGCGATATGTATTTAATTAATCGCATCTATTTTTCGTTTGACAACAACAGAACACAATTGTGGCGCATCCGAGTGGTATTCTTCATCAGCACCTCGCGGCTTACATTGGTTTCTTTTTTTCTTTTCTTTTGTACAGTCGATTTTTAAGGAAAATTATTGTAAATAATCATCAATCACCTAGCCAAGATTACCTAAGGAAAATCGCTGCTAATAGTAATTAAATGCATTGTATATATTACAAGATTTCATTATCCTTTCTATTATCTTCTTTTTTTAAATAAAAAAACAATGTTGGATCATTTCTCCGGATCGATCAATCGTCGTCTTTTAAGAAGAGACAAAATCATCATTTTGTTTTGTATACTTTCACATAATTAAATAACTCTTCACAAACTTCCTTTCATCATTCTCTCATTCGTTACCTTACATTCACGCATTTACACTGTGATTCTCAAACAGATATTATACACATTACAACTCGTTTCGATAGTTAAATTTCATTTTACTCTTTTGCTTTTGTTCTTCAATCAACAACCGAAGGAGATAAGAGAAATGAAAAATCTATATAATTATAGATTTATATGGAATAATTGATTTGATAAACAAAAAAAATAAAGTCGTGTTAGTGGACACAATCGATGAAAATCATTCAATATAACAAATAGGCAAAGCTAATAAATTCTTAAAATTATCTCCACTTCATTTTACGTATAAATATTGTTAAATATGTATATTAGAAATTTTTAACTACACATTTTGACGATTATTTTACACAGAATTTGTTATTCTATTCTTGACAATGACTTAAGTTGCATTAAGTAACTTTTTTAATGGACACGAATGCGTTGCACACACACACGCACACATACGATTGTTTTTTTTTGTGTATTCTATCAATCCACTATTATACCCGTGAATGATCTTTGTGATTCTCTGTCTCTTTGATCGATTAATTCTTCAAATCACCAATTAACTTGTACACTTACTCGTGAAAGTCATACTTCTCTCCGATAAAGTTAAAAAAAATCATAATAACAAAAGAAAAAGATAAAGAAAACAAAATTAATTCGATCGATGTAAGCCGCGTCCTAGAATTAAGTCACGGTGACACTGTATAAAAATCTAAACTGACCTTAACGTGTACTAAAAAACGAGTGAGTTCCTACCAAGTAAGACGACAACACTCGATACAGGCGGGTGGGTGAGAACACACACGTTCGACTTAAAGGATAATGAACAACGTCTAACGAAGCAAGAAAATGCATCCACTCTGATGATGACACCTTACAATTATCGGATTTATCGTCATAATCTTTTCATCATTCTCACACAGAAATTGCACGACATCGTCGTCTTACGCCAAAAAAACGATAATCGACGACGTCATTCTATTCTCAACGACATTGAGTTTATCTCCCGAATAAACCGATGGTGTCTATCATTTCAAATTACTAAATCAAAAAATATTGCTAACTATATTCGACGAGAATAACGTCACATTGTCCTTTGTCAATCTTTTTCCATGAAAAAGAAAAATATCTAGCTCTCATCACCTTATAAAGAGTCTTGTCTACATACTGCAGTATCAAAGGTCCCGTTTTTTTTTTTTTTTTTTTTTTTTTCGAGAGAGGAAGAGATCGAGGTCGGAATAATATCGTCTGTGATGTAGTACGCATTAATCTCCATAGAGATAACCAGCAAAAAAAAAATACGTATTTCAAAGTAGGGAAGATTCCTGTATGAAGGGAAAGCGTCACACTCGCGTGCACCTTTTTATATTAAATCGATCGTACAACCGAAGGACTCTCATTAACCCATAAACTTGGTCCCTTCAGACAGACACCTCGTGACCTGTCTCATACGACCTTGCCATATGAAAAATGGCTGGTGGTTTGCCCCAATTAATCCCCGCCGTGCAGCCTCCAATGCGAGACATTGCGGAGACTTTCAAGCTGGGCTATACCGATATTTCGTAATTCATATCGTAGACGCTTGTACGATCTGGGGTCGGAGTTGTTGGTCTCTGGCCTCTTGAGTTGTCATTTGGCTGGGACACCATCTCCATAGAGTCAGTCATCTCGAGGGCCCTCACGAAGGACATGGGCCTTCGTCGTCCATCGTTGGACGTCGGTGTGGTTGGTGTTGCCATGGTTGTGGCTTTCCTCTTCACCTGAGGCGATTGATGTGGCGGAAATACAGGCACACCGCCTCTCGTTGCCGGATGATAAGCTGCTCTCGGGGCATTTGCGTATGGCTGCTGCGTTGGACTCGTGGGATTTGAACAGTAATAGTCGTAGGGTGGCGGTGGCCTCTGCGAGAGTGTCGTGGGGTGGCTCGGAATGCCCACGGTGCCTGGAGGTCCAGGATATCCGCTTGGCGAATTGTCTTTCCACATGTAGACTCCTCGTTGCGGTGAGCCTGCCAACTCCCTTATATTGTCGACGGTGTTGTTGGTGCGCGAGTACGGATGCTCATTACCCTGGCGTATCAGCTCGCTCTCGGACAGAAAACGACGCTGAGGACTGTAGCCAGGCACAATTGCGCCTCCGCTCACTGCGATGCTATTGTTGTGATGCTGCACGTCGTAGTACGTTGGTGCCTCAGTGACACCGATAAAGTCCGGTCGACGAACCTGCGTCGGTGTGCCCGGATTCGATCTGGAACATAGACAATTCAATTCAGTTACTTGCTAGGCATTATTCGATGATGAGCTTGATAAACCACGCAAATTATTCGACAATGCGCGCGTAATACAGTGAATTCAATACATATGTAATATGAATGGTATTTAATAATGGATATGCGAGTGCTTGAGCATTGTAGCCATACAAATACGGCTCTGGCCGAGACATACAGGAGAGAGCAGCGCGTTCATTCCTGTTAAAACATTAGCATCTATTTCTCGAAGAAAAAACGTAAATGAAACATATAGCGAAACCTAGTAACAATACGTAAATGTGTATATAACAATATATAGATAATTTGTATATGTAATGTAATGTATATGTATGCAACAAAGCATAATTTTTAAACTACGATTACATCCTCGTAGGGATCAAGTTCGTGTTTACCTGCAGTAGGTTGCAACATGTTGGGCAGAGAGCAGCTCCTTGCAGTTACCACCCCCTGCAGTGGGACACAAACTTATCTATATACCATATATCTCTTTCCTGCTTAATTGGTTTTTTTTTTAAAATATTTTTTGTCATTCTTAGATACGTGCAAAACAACTAATGTCTTCTACGAGCTTATCGAGAGACGAGCTATAGACAACGTGTTTCGTTGTCTCTGGTTTTTGCATTATCTGCTAGAAAACAAGAGAAATATTATTGTGAAACCAGAGCACAGGAATTTAAATAAGAAAAAAATTCACAACACTCTTTTATTTATCTTGTGCAACATCGTGCTTGAAAAATAAATTTAAAAAAAAATTAACTACCAGCATCTCATTTAGTTACGACTTAAGACTGCCTTATAGAAAGACACAGGCAAAAAAGCCAAGAGAGCGTGTCTCACGTACAAGACGAGCACTCAATAACTCTTAGTTTTTCCTCTACTTTTTATTCTCGTTCTTTTCTCATCTCATATAGAAATCAATGTGTGTATGATGTATCGTCTCCCACTGTCCGCCAACGTGCCATTAATTCATCATACGTGATAGTCGATAATATCAGTCACGAGGTAAACATGTATTTGTATATGTGTATGCATATGTTTAATATCGTTACTGCCGCAGTGGTGGACTTGCGGACGAGGGCGTATTGATATATTGGTTGGCTCCTCAACCTTTGTCATACATGTACGCGGATAATTCTAGGGTGTAAATGCGCCTCCAAGGAAGCGATTTGCGTACCTGCGAATTGGACTGGAAATGGCAAGAGGCGTGGGCACACCGATTGCTTTGATGCGCTGCTGCATCGTTGGACTTGCGCCACCTTGACCCTGACCTCTTTGCGGGCCAGCGGCCGGCGATCCCGTCCCTTCCGGTGACAGAGCGTCCGGTGTGTGGCTACGTGAACCGTTCATTCCCCTGTGGACAAAACTGGCCCCGTTACAACGGCTCAAATTATTCCCATTCAAAGACAACTATTATTTCTCTTCGAATTACCTTGACCTGGGATGCGGACTTCCCCTTGGATAATGCATTGGATGACGATGCTGTGGCGGTGGATGCCTCGGCGAGTCACTCGTCTCAACAGGAGGCAGGAAAAAATTACTTTTCGATCCGTGTCTCTGTAAGGGCGGTGTTGGTTCACAGTCCGCGGACTGTGACGCCGTCGGCTCCATATCTGTGTCCGATCCATCCCGACCAGGAGACAACTACAAGGGAAAAGATTGATAACCTTGACTTGCTCTCTTAATTATCTTCGGCGATGCTTCGCCACAAATTGGAATTTCAATTGTTACTTATGGGAATTAGCAATTGTGGCAGGAACTGTGTGGAATTCAGGGAATGCAACTGTAGGGAGGGACAGGGCGGGGACTTCATCACACTATTCAGATGTATCTATCGCGAAGGCTAGGCCGTAAGTGACTCACTGGGAAGCTATAGTCGCTCGATGTCGTTGAAGAGATCTGCATACAAAGGGTCCTCGTATGTTTGTATTCAGCAACGAGCAATTATTACATGCTTATAAGCTTCAATGCGTGGCATTTCTTATCTCTTTGATGCCTTACTCAAACTGCACGACAATCATTTAAAGATGCGTGCAAGAAAACATGTGTGTATGCGTGTATATTAAAAGCGTGTAATAATAATATTTCAAAGCATTTATAAAAAGCTGGAATATCTAATGACTTGAAGCAGTATCTAAATAACTCACTTCAATTGTAGATTTTCAGTGAGGCTATCGTATTTGATGTCCGCATGTTTTGTCAATTCATGCAGTAGTTGTGTTGTCGTATTATAAGCATTATCCAGGGAAGAATAATATTGGAAGAATGTGTGCCCCACAGAGGAATTTTTTTTTTTGCTGATTTGCTTTGATAATTTGTGTGTTGAACGAAGAGTAATTCGAGCAAAGTTGCAACTAGCTCTTACCTTATTGTAAGCATTTGAACTGGCATTTCTAACACCATTGCTGCTATCCATGTAGGTTTTTACCTGGTTCTCGCTGTCTATAGTCGATATCTCGGACGTGCAAGCCCCGCGTCGCTTTCCTGAATACTTTTCAGGCTTGATTAAACTGTGAAAAAGATTAATCAATCATTATTTTTCTTTTTTTACTCTTAAATGAATATTTTCCCATAGCTATATTTTATTTAATAGTGTATGATTACCTTGGGTATTGCGGTCCAAATTGTGTGTAGCAGCAATTATGGAAGCATCCACGTGAGAATGGATTATAACCATTTTGGAATTTCCCAGTCACCTGTTCATTCGTCGTTCGTCCTCTTGAGACAAGCACCACATGGAACCCTGTCAGTCCAAAAATTGGAATGAATAGTAACGTCACCACACCCATGAGCACCATTCTGTTTAGTTGAATTAAGGATAATAAATAGGTCGTTGTTATTTATCATTGATATTAATCAATTGTCATTATGAAAATGATTAACAAAAATTAATTTCGTTGGAAAAAAAGGATACGCAACAGTCGTGTCAACTTCTCCCAACTTCTCTTTATGCTCCAGGACGAAATATAAACAGAGCCCAAATATACTGAGCATATGGAAACTAAGTGATAATAAAAAGAAGAAGAAAAATCTATAATTTCTTCTTCCAATGCAATTGTTCACCCATGGACAATGATGATCAAACGTCTGAAAAAAAAACAATCAACATTAATTCAAAGAACATTTCTTCCTATTTAATCAAATTTCAGATAAATAAAAATGGATAACATACTTCAATACAGTGATCACAAACACTGCAATGTGAACATCTTGGTGGTCTGTAGAATTTACACGTAACACACCACTTCATCCGAATTGTGATCCCATTGATTTCAACATTTTTAAATAAAGGCGCCCTAAACTCCTCTCTGTCTTCATCTGGGGGTGCTTGGGAAACAAAAAGCTTTATCAACACGTGTGTAAATACACACAATGATTGTACATATTTTCCAATACCCAACGCCCAATCCAACTAATCAAAAAACCGCAAAACTCCACTCCCATTGCCTACAAAACTATTCATATACCTTTTGGAATGACACCTGGATCCATGAATGTGGCCAGGGTGAAGTTGGCGAGCACAAAGAAGGCAATTACTCCCTGAAGAGCAGGGACCCATGGATATTTGAAGAGGTAATATTGGCGGCACCTGGAAAATCATCAAAAAAAAAAAAAAACATGATTCACCCAATCGACAGATAACAACACATTACAAGAGTCCAAAATCAACATCTACATAGATTAATACGCTCTGTAGTAGTCTTGACAACAAAAATTGATAAAAATCAACAAAAAATATGTACATATCGTCATGCTAATGAGCTGGTACTCACGGGTAATAGAAAAAGAGGGTCGTAGTGCTGAGGAGAAGGGTCCACGCAAAGGTGGCTGGCAAATATCTTGTCTTGACGTCGCATCCCGGCATTATGCTCGCACACGCTCCGCAGTCGATTTCGTGCGTCCTCGTTGATATTAAGAGCCACCGGTGTGATGTTATGTTCTCTTTTTTGTTAATAATAAAGTCCACGATTTCTGCTACCAGAAAACATGGCCGCGTCCATTGATACTAAGCTCATTTACAAGTGGCAAAGGCATTAGTTAACAGCCCCGAGGCAAATATTTCATTCTGCTGGTCGCGGCCAACGAAGATGCTCAATCCCTCGCCAGACTGACCTGTCCATATCACCCCTCCCCGTCACACGAGTGTAAAAACATTCGCGCGAGGCTGCAATTAATATTCAATCGCGCGCCCCGCTCGGTCTACTGCAGCACACATACGACTCTCTCTCGCTCTCTCTCGCCCCGCCGTCATACATACCACACGATGAAACGCGCGATGTGACATACATATCAGTCCATGCACATATCTCTCCGTCTCTCTCTGACATCCACAAAATTCGCTGCAAATCGGCCGCAATTTGATATCTTCCCCGATGAAAAGAGAATAAGATCCTTTCGCCATCTTTAGAATTGTCATGGTGCGCCCTCTGCGCTGCGAGAGTTCGCGGCTTCGCCGCTTGGCGGCGGCCATTTTTTAAAAATGGCGCCGTGAAAATTGCCGAACGAACGCGAATGAAAACAATAATAATTAAGGAATTTGATAGTGTAGATGGAATTTTTTGTATTATTAATATATTTTATTGTTTTTTTTTTT
>JABSMT010054844.1:0-11350 GCA_018902335.1 Eumacrocentrus americanus
ATTGACTATTTTTAATTTTTTTTCTATATTAAAAATACTCTAATTATTCGATAATAAACAATAGATTTCACATTTATTCTGCTAAACCTGGTGAAAATAATTTTTTAACACCACACATTCATCATAATTTCACACTACATTCTCAAAACTAAACCTTTCAGAGAGACCTAACAGAGTTAGTTGACGAGACTGAGATCAGACGAATTGACTGATGAGAACTTCCTGCTTCACAGTTTAAAAGTAAAATAGCCGGAAGTGCTCCAAACAATTTCCTTATAATTAAACAATCCATCAAATAATTATTTTCTAAACACATTAAATTATTTCTTCCATCATCAATCATACCTATATATACATAAGTATATATATATACCCTAAAGATGGAGTTTATAAATAAAAATACTATTTTTATAGCTTTTGATCCATCTGAAACGTCTCAGTAATGCCACTCTCTGTTCAACTTGATACAAATTCATTTCAAACGAGAAACTGGAGCAATTGTTCCTGACACCTAAGCCACCTATCAACTTCAAAAAGCCCTAAATACCCTTCTGAATGCTCGCAAAAAATTGGAGTAAATATAAATTAACTCACAAATGTGCACACGAGAAGGAGAAAGTAAAGAGAAAAATCTTCTGCATGCCTCTCCAAAAATATCACACGATTGAAATAGGCTGTAGTGCTCTTCAGGGCACTCTTCCACCTCTCGAGTATCTCCATAAAGTCTTTGAATCACGTCTTGAAAGGTTTATTTACATCCAGAATAAATCCTTCTTCACCCACAATCAATAATAATTCAGTATAGTGAAGCAGTCTTAAAATCAGATGTCGATAATTAAATGAAAATTTTTAATATTTCTATTTTTACAAATATCTCCAAAACTTTGCGAGATACGACAAAATTTTATTAAACCTTTTTTATAGATAATTCAATTTCCTACAAAAAGGGTCCTATGCATTTTTATCGTATCTCGCATAGTTTTCGAGCTATAATCAAATTTGTTTTTAATGATTTGTTTCTCGCTCAAAAAATCATTTATTCAGATTTTTCGAGATATTTCGAAAACTACACGAGATTCGATAAAAGTGTATAGGACATTTTTTGTAGGAAATTAAATTCTCTACAAAAAAGGTCTTATGGATTTTTGCCCAATCTCGTATAGTTTCGGAGATATAGTCGACTTCGCAAAATGATTTTTTGAAATTTATTTTTTCATTGATCTTTTCGGTTCTTTCCCAGTCTTTTCTATCAGTTCAGTTGGATGTTTGTCTTGTTGAACCTCAGACATTCGTATCTATTGAATGTAAATACTAAGAGATTCGACAAAATTCCCCTGATTTGAAATCATCACATTAGATAAGGCTTACGTGATAACTCGTGACTCAGCTTAACCTCTTGACATTGGGCCCTCGATTGTTGATAGTCACCTCGGGCTGTTGGAAGCCACGGATTAGTCGTAAACTTCTGGATCCCATACGTTGGACATACTAAAGAGATACGAAGCACGACTATTGAATGTCCAATGAGCTCGAAATGGGTGTTTGTTCTTCAAAGTCAATTCCTCGCTTCGTTTTCCTTCTTCTTCATCACATTGATATTCAGACGTGGAACAGGATATTGCTCCAACGCACATGACCAAGCCTCTTAATGGATTAGAACACATTTCTCTTGACTTTAAGCTTGATTTCTTTGTCCAACTTAATTTTTTGCTGGAGATTATACACTTAAATTTTTATTGGAATAAGTAATTTTCGAAAATTGATCATATCTCGGAAACTCTAAGAGATACGACAAAATTGCATTGGACCATTTTTGTAGAGAATTTCATTTTCTATAAAAAAGGTCCCCCATGCAATTTCATCGTATCTCGGATAGTTGTTGAAATAAAGCGAATTTTAGTGATGACAAAATCTATAGGTATTTCGAAAAATTCAAATATTCATATTTTTCATTAAATCGATGATATCTCGAAAAATACGCGAGATACGGAAAAATATCATGAGACCATTTTTGTAGAGAATTTAATTTCCTATAAAAAAGATCCTTTGCAATTTTCTCGTATCTTGTATAGTTTAGAAGATACCTTGAAAAATGTAACATCAGTTTTTCTTAAAAACCAGTTGTGCTATTATTTCATGCATCATTTTAATTCTATTATATTTTTTTTTAGATTTCTCTTGTTGCCCTAGGGGCAGAGGCCACAGTGAGGGAGAATGCCAGTCGACAACTCTTCAAGTTCTGTCCCTCTGAATTGGTAAGAGTCCTCAATTCCAGCTTTTAATGCAAAAAAAAAGACTAAAAAACCAAGAACCATCTTTTGTTGAACTTTTTTATTAATATATCTTCTTCTACAATTTTTTAGACTGAATTATGGACCTGTATCAACTCCACCCTGGCTGGTAAGTACAAAGAAACGTCCTTATTGTACGATTTTATTTTATTTTGATCATTCTTGTGTGCAGAGGCGACGAAATACGAGAGTTGGGTGGGCAGAGGTTGCTGCCACTTGATCCAGCATCCAGTCTGTCGGTCCACATGTGCTCTGGCAGGCTCCAGAAGTCACTTAGAGGGTCACTGTCGTCCCAGTGACGAGCTCGAGTTCTATTCATGCTTAGAAACACGAGAAGAGGGTGAAAAATGCTGCAGCAACGTGTCCAACGTCACCTGTCGTGCTGTCTGTCGAGAACTCTTTCACAAACCCGGAAAACAGTCAAACTTAAAGCACTACAGCAGCAAAGGCTGCTTCCACCAGGTCCCCAGGTGCCTCAAAAGCGTGTCAGAGACCTCCCATGCTGAAAATCCAAAGCAATGTAATCTAACAAACATCATTTCCCCTCCACGAAAAACCCAATTTAATTCAATTCTTTTGCTTCAGATTTGAGTTGCTGCAAAGAAGCAACGACTCCAGCATGCCTGGACGCTTGCAGAAAGGCTCTCTACACGTCCACAACGGTCCAAGACCTCTTGGACACCCTGGAGGAGAAGTGTGAGCCTGCATTGCCGCATTCTCCCCTTTGGAGTTGCCTTTTACAGTCAACACCAACGAAACCACCACGTTTGCCTCTGGACATTGGCAAACTAGCTTGCTGTTCACGTGCAGCCAGTACTAACTGCCAGAATCTCTGCTGGAGAGCCTTCCAGTCAGACTGGGAAGTAGCCTGGCCCACCTTAGAGTCAGAATGTCTCTCGATAAGCTCCGAGAACGACTTGAGAAGATGCTTGGAAGACGCTGACGAGCCCTGTGAAATGGGCTGCTCAGGCGTGTCCTATTGCACGAAGTTCAACGACAGACCCACGAGCCTCTTCAGGTCATGTTCCTCGACAGCAGACGATGCAGCAAGATGGGAAGCAGATCATTGGTCACGTGGTGGAATTATTCGAGGCCTAGGAGTCCCAGTCAAAGCCGATCCATCATGTCCAGCTGAGTCTCTACGAGCTGCTGCTTGTTTACTCCAACTGAGACCCTGTGAAACTCGAGTACACGAGACTCAGCTGTGCAGGGAGGACTGTCTGGAGCTGATGGCCAACTGTGTAGACTGGACAGCCATCACTGGGCCGTATACGGCTGCGACTTTGTGCTCAAAACTGTCTCCACCACGTCCAGAAATGCCCTGTGTCTCTCTGAAACCATTCATGGAGGATCCAATCGACTCTGAGCCCAGTCTACTGCCTGATCAGGATGTCTCTACACCCTGTAAGAGTAATCCCTGCCCCGAGGGCCAAGTCTGCGTGCTGCAAACGAACACACAGGACAAGCCTTACGTCTGTTTGCATTCTTGCTCGCTCGGGGAGATGTCTAGGCTGTTGGTTCCAGTGAAATCTTGGGTCCAGGTGCCTCGAGCTGACCAACAAGGCTGCCACAGAGTCTGCCAATGCACTCACAAGGGCTTCGAGAAGTGTAGGACCCTGAATTGCCTGAATTTTCATTCCTGCTGGGTGCAAGATCGTTTTGTAATGCACAGAACGAATTTCTACTTGGACTGCAATCCCTGCCACTGTTTCGAGGGCGAAGTTACGTGCTCGAGGAAGACTTGTGGTGAGACTAGGTCACCAGGACTGCCTTGTGACTGTCCACAACATTATGTGCCTGTTTGTGGCAGGCTTGGCGTGACTTTTGCCTCAGCATGTCTGGCTAAATGTACAGGACTGTCTGCGAGTGAAGTCGAGTATGGAAGCTGTTCGTCGAAGGATCCTTGTAGATTAAATCCCTGTGGGAAGACTGAGAGATGTTTGAGAAAACCTAGAGTCTGTTTATCGCCCATTTATAAGCCTTGTAGGCAGTATGAATGTGTGCCAATGGACTGTGAGCACAGAGAGGCCAGCACTTCAGGGCCGGTTTGTGATCGAGACAATAGGGAACATGTTTCTTCATGTGCTCTGATAAAGGCTGGAGCTGTTCTGGCATATTGGGGACCTTGCTTGAGAGGTTGCAGCCTTAGGGGAGAAGTCTGTGGGATTAATGGCGAGGTTTATGCTCATGAGTGTGCTGCTTGGGCTGATAGAACCCTCGTGGACTATCAGGGACCTTGTGTGGCTGTTGGTTTGATTTCTGATGAGACTACAGCTCGATGTCATGATGTTGTGACTTGTCCAATGTTAAATCCATCTAGTTGCATTGGTGTTACTCCTCCAGGGGCTTGTTGTCCTGTTTGTGGAGGTGCTGCCAGGATATTTTACTCCAGAAAACAGGTATAGAGCTTCGAAAAAGCCTCAGGAATCGTGTTTGTATTGTTAATTGATGAAAAAATACAATTTTTTTTTTGCAGCTGGATAGAATTTATTATGTGATGGAAGAGGAGGCAGACAAGGATTCAGTGACTCTGGCAGCACTTCTAGCTGCTCTAGGACGTCAACTTCAAGTAGCCCAGTGCTCTTTACGTGGCTATGTCACTCCTGAAAGCGATGTCTTCATTGTTGTCCAGCCAACGTCGAGGAATCCATCATCACTTCAGCTTCGAGCATGTGTCGCTGAAACGGAGAAGCTTGTCACGAGAATCAGTGAACGTAGTCCTAAAGTCGTTGCTGAAGTACCTCTGGGAGCATTAACTAGAGCTGAAATAGCTCATGGTTATATTTCTTCAGCCTCTACTTGCTCACAATGGGCAATGTTTAGTCTACTTGTGTCAGTTCTCGTGGTTGCCTGGACCTCGTAAAGCTCTCAGGAGTTGATTTTATCATGTTCTGACTTTAAACCTTATGGTGTTCATGTCTGTGATCATTCTAGTGCCTTAATTAATGTAAGACAATCATAGGATAGGATTCTTTTTGTTAGACTTCAGTTCAGTAGTGAAACGAAAAAAGGAGATAAGTTAGTAACAAAATAAATTTCATTGAATTCGTTTCAAGAAAATGATTGTATCTCGAAAACTATGCGAGATACGACGAAAGTACATGAGACCTTTTTTTGTAGAGAATTTAATTTCCTACAAAAAATGTCTAATGAAATTTTGTTGTATCTCTCATAGTTTTCGAGATAATTGTAAAAATGAAAATGTCTGAAAAGACAGTCATCTCACTTTGCTGCTTCACTACTGAGTTTATAAAAGAGTTTTCCATTGACGTTGCCAAAGAGACAAAGGAGAATATTTGTGTATAGAAATTAAGTGGACAGACAGAGAGTTAAGTCTCCTAGCTCATTTAAATAATGTAAATAGAATGGTTAATATCTGTTTTTTTTTCAGTTATAAATAAAGTTTTTGATGCCAAAATAACTTCTTTTGAAGGATAAATTCATTGTTATTAACAATATTATGACCTTTATAAAATTCATTTACAAAACTTTGTATCGTCCACGAGATCCTGTGTGAGTGCCGGACGATTGGAGCTTTATTAACTCTTCCTTGATGAGTCGAGAGACTTCAGCTTTAGCTTTGCTCACTGCTAATTCACTCGTCGACTCAATAGCCAAGTAAAGCTTCCTTTCACCTTCGGGTGGATTCTTTCCCGTGGCAATATACGTTCCTCGAACAGTCAAACCAGCTTCAGAGTACTCTGAAATCTGTGCAAGAGCCTCTTTGCTTGTTACACGCCATCGTGCTTGCTGTGGGAAATCATTGATCTCCAGTTCCTCTTCGTACTTTCTGAATGTCTGCTCTCCAGCCTCGCCTTCGCCCTCAATGAGATCCTCTTCACGTGGCTGGTAGTTCAATTTTGTGTTCAACTTCGCTGCTAACTGCTCAGCAACAGTCTTTGCCTGCAAATAAATAGATAAAATCATTAATTTAATATTGTTCAAAGCTTCCAGGACATTATTAAAGCATTTAGGGACTTACAGTGATGAGATTTGTGGGTCCAGCGCCCTTGAGAATGGCCTCTGCAGCTTGTTGAGTAGCTCCTTTAGCCTCAGCACCAAGATTCTTTGCAATATTAATCTTGGATGCAAGTCTCCTGGCAAGCTCTAGCTTGTCTGTGGCACTAGTCAAAGGCTGTCCAGGAACAGTAATATTCGTAGCAGAAGGTCTAGCAATTTCTCTGACTGTCCTCTTCGGCGCTAACATACTCTCAATCTGCTGATCAATGTCATTCTCAATGTCCTCGTCATCAGAGTCCTGTAGACCAAGAGCAGCCTTTTGAAACTTCTTCTTTTCATTAGCCAGAGCAGCTTCAGACTCGTCAAACTTGAAGCCCTTGCCACTGAATCCACCTCCAGTATGTACTTTCTTGCCGTCTGCAGCCTGTCGAGCTTTATATCCCTCCCAGAGTTGTCTCAATGGTTCAGGAACTACTACACCAGCTAGTTCATGAGCTCGTAAAATATCTCCCGCGTATCTCTCTTGCTCGTGAGTAATAAAAGTATATGCATAACCTTTATTACCAGCTCTCCCTGTCCTTCCACATCTGTGGACATAATCCTCATAGTGATTGGGACAGTCATAATTGACAACGAGAACGAGTTGCTTAACGTCTAGACCTCGAGCAGCAACAGAAGTCGCAACAAGAAGCTTCGTTCGTCCAGCTTTGAAGTCTAAAATCGTGGAATCTCGATCACACTGATCAATACCACCATGCAGAGACATACACGCATACGAGGCCTTCATTAAATCCTTCAGAAGTGTATCAGCATTCTCCTGTTTGTCCACAAAAATGATTATCGAGCCTTTGTCCTGATAGTGTCCAAGGATCTCCAACAATTTGTAGAACTTCTGGTCTTCCTCGAGGACTACTACATGCTGCTCGACTTCCTTGCAGACTATTGATCGTCCACCCACCTGGACCTCCACAGGCCTGGTGAGAATCCTTCGAGCTAGAGCCTCCATTTGACGTGGAAATGTCGCTGAGAACAGCACAGTCTGCCTGTCTGGCCTGACATTCTCCATGATTCTCATGACCTGAGGCTCGAAACCCATGTCAAACATCCTGTCAGCCTCGTCCAGGACCACGTAGGTCACTCGACGAAGGTTCGTAACTCGTCCACTATTCGCTGCAAGCATGTCTATCATTCGTCCAGGTGTACAAACGATTATCTCAGCTCCTCTCTTGAGCTCAGCGATCTGCTCTGAGATTCCTGTACCTCCATACACACAAACGTGACTCAATCCAAGGGATTTCGTGAATTTCTTTGAGTCCCTGCCAATTTGCATGCAGAGCTCACGAGTTGGAGTCATGATAAGAGCAATAGGACCATCGCCATCAGCTAGGGGAGGCTGATCCAAGATGTGTCTGAACATGGGCAAGAGGAACGCCAGAGTCTTGCCACTTCCTGTCTTTGCAATACCAATCAAGTCTCTGCCAGACATTATTGCAGGAATTGCTTGGCATTGGATTGGTGTTGGCTTCTCGTAGCCCAGCTTTTTAAGGACTTCAAGCTCCTTCTTTGTTACTCCACACTGAGCCCAGGATTTTATTGGCTTCGGACAGCCCTTTCCCTTCACTCTAATGCCCTCCAGCTCCTCCTTGTAGAGATCCACTTCCTCTGGAGTCATTCGAGCTATCTCTGGTACTTCAACGTAGAAGGATTTCCTGAAGGGAAGATACTCGGTTGCAGCATGATCAACTTTAGCCAATTCTCTCTTTTGTTTATTTGCTATGCCGGCTGCTGTTTCATGAAGGTTTTCACCCTCTTCCTCACTGGAATACTCCAGCCCATCTTGATTCTGTTCTATTAGTTCACCCTTTTGCTTTTGAATCTTCTTCTTCGCAACTCCTGTGACGATTACAACTCCTCCTGTGCCTGGAGCTCCAGTTCCTGTTCCATTAGCTCCTGATTTTCCTTTGGTATCGCCTACTTTATTTACCTTCCTCACTTCTTCCTGAACCTCAGCCATAAAAGCATCCAATGGATCGACTTCATCTTCCTCTTCTTCCTTCTTTTCCTCTTCCACTTCGACTTCGACTGCTTCGACTTCCTCTTTAACTCCATCGTCCTCCTCCTCTTTCTTTATGTTTATCTGAACAATAACTGGAGTTTCCTCGTCACTGTCGTCTTCCAGCGACCATTTTTTCATTGGCAATTGTAAATTAGCAAGGATTGATGATTTACCATCTTTTTTTGTCGCCTCTAACTCCTTTTTCTTACGCTCTGCTCGCCATCTCTCAATTCTCTCACGTCTCTTTTGCATTTCAAGCTCTAGACGCTTTTGCTCTTCCTCTTTGTCGAGTTTTGTATGATCAAACGGCAATTCTTCCACCTCATTCTTCTCTTTGTCCTTCTTTTCACGTGATCGTGATCTCTTACGTTCTTTGTTCGAACGTGAAGACTTGGACGAGCTTTCTGTACGTTTTTCCTTGCTATCTCCACGCTTTCGGTCACGATCTCGATCACGATCTGAACGATCGCCACGTCTCTCGCTACGTTCTCTATCACGTTCACGTGATCGACTTCTTCTATCACGATGTCTACTTGATTTTGACTCTTTCTCTCGGTCCCTGTCGCGGCTTCTCGACCTTCTGCGCTTCTTCTCCGGACTTGGTGACCTAGATCTCGAACGAGATCTGGATCTACGTCTGTGATGACGCTCTCTAAAAGGTTAATTGAATGAGAAATTAATGAATGAAATTGGACATTGAATGTTAATAAATGTCTTTAGAATATATATTTCATGGAATTTTAACGTAATAAACGTGAATTTGACGTTATACATAACCTAGAAATATGAAAGAATTACTTTTATACTTACTTATCGTTGCTTCGACCCATTTTGTTCCTTTTTTTTTTAATTAACTTTCTGAATTATTTATTTTACAATTGTTAATTAATTGTCGTGGCCATTATGTTTATTAGTCTGAGAGATTTGTGTAAGTAAAAAATATTTATTTATATTTTGTCTTGCGAAGACGCCAGGAGAGAGGATGTGTGTACCTTTTGAGGTTAGGTCACGTTAATAATATAGTAATTCTACGTCACTGTGATATTGACGTTGGTAAAATGGCGCCGATTATTTACCTACAGCCGGTAAAACAACTATCTCTTTTATTCTTGCCGAGAATTCTAGAAAATTCTTGAACGATGGCGGGATTGTCGAGAATTTCAAATTTTTTGGCGGGAGAAAAGAAAAAAAATAGCTGATTAATTAAACATTCATTTTATTGTATTTTTCTTTCTTTTTACATCATAAATATTGATATTGATAATCATTGAACGACATGACACTAATTTACTTATCAGTGTAGTAGTTTGTCTTAACAAAAGGCATCTTTGTGACTGTCGCCTTGTAAGTTTTGCCCCTGACTTTTACAAGAACGCCGCCACCATTTTTTGCGAGCTCTGGCGACACATAACCCATGGCTATGGGCTTCCCTAGAGTAGGACTGGGCCCTCCTGACGTCACAACACCAACTGGTTCGCCTACAACCGTTAAAATTGGTGCTTTCTCCCTCGCTGGTGGGCCTTGACCCAGCATCAGACCAACTCTCTTCTTCTTCACGCCCAATTCGATTTGCGAAAGAATTGTAGGCGCCCCAGGGAAGTTTCCCTCAACTCTACGACGTTTAGCTACAATTCAATCGGTATAGAGTATGAAGCATTAAAAAGATTCGTTTTATAAGTTAGATGTATTAAAATCCGTCTTACCAACTAGCCAAGTAAGTCCAGCCTCAATTGGTGTTGTCTCCTCATTGATATCATGTCCATACAAGCACAATCCTGCTTCTAACCTGCAAATAATCGGTTATCAATCACTAGAATGTGTTATTAATTTATTTTCACATACCTAAGACTGTCTCTAGCACCAAGACCAGCCATTTTCACATCAGGAGCTGCTAAAATCATGCCAACAAGACTCTTGGCATTGTGTGCCTTGAAGGACACCTCAAATCCGTCTTCTCCAGTGTAACCACACCTGGATATCCGGACATCAAAGTCTGAGATTTGTGTCTCCAAGGAATTCATGAACTTCAGTTTACTCAGGTCGACCTTGACCAATTCCTGGAGGACTTTAGCAGCCGTTGGGCCTTGAAGAGCAATTAATCCTTGTCTCAGAGGGTCCAAGTATTCTAGATAGACCTTTTTTTCGAGTTTATCAAACTCATCCTATCAGAAATTATTGAATTCAATCTCATATTACTTGAATTCTGCAATTAATATTTGGTTTTGTGAACTTACTTTTCGTTGATTGAATAACTCAATGTCCTCATTTCTTCTTCCAGCATTGGATACCACAAAGAATCTGTCTTCTCCATCCTTGGTGATGATCAGATCATCCAGAATTCCACCCTGGTCATTGGTAAAGACTGTCAGAGTTGCTGCACCAGGTTTGAGACTCTTTAAATCAGCTGTTGTGAGACTCTCCAAGAACTTCCATGAGTCTCTGCCCCAGATCCTGGTCTGGAGCATGTGTCCAACATCAAAGAGGGATGCATAGGTCCTAGTGTGCTGATGAGAAGCTGCTATTGCCTCTCCGTATTGGACTGGTAGTAGCCAACCAGCAAAATCAACGATTTTACCTAAAAATTTATAATCTATTAGTTCAGAATTTTTACTAATGGTCAATTTTATCAGCAGGTCTCACCTTGGTTCTCCACATGGATATCATAGAGACATGTTTTCTTTGACTCAACAGCTGTCGATTTATTTCTTAGGTTTATAAGTGATGTTTTGAGTTGAGAAGTGGTGCTAGCAGGACTTAATTCTGCATTTAATCGCATCAACCGATTGCCAAGCTTCAGCATCATTGTTCTACGTCAGCTGATCTAACACTAATGAGTTTGTGCCATTTTGTTGGATATCTCGTGCTATTATTGCCTACACTTGTGTACGACTTTACATACGTATTCGAGAAGATAACAAGGCAGAGAGTACGATAAACTCGATGTTTTCTACTCTCTCATGATGACGTACTGCTCGGTCGTTTGCTGGTGGATGTCAGAGGTCACACAAGAGGGATTTACTGAATAATACATATATATATATAT
>JABSMT010054845.1:0-22879 GCA_018902335.1 Eumacrocentrus americanus
ATTCGTAAAAATGAGTGCAGAAAAATTTTCATAATTTTTGAATTATCTTCTTTTACCGCTTCACTGCTGAATTACTCTCGATTATTAAATGTTAAATTACTTTAATTACTTACATTTCATCTTCTGACTTTGGATCTTGCATCTCGTATTCTCCATGAAAAAGATCTAAATCATTTCATATATTATGAAATAAAAATCAACGTCATTCAACAATTACATTTGAAATACAGGTTTCCCGCTCATTCGCAGCGCCATCTGGTGGACTGCAATGCAACTTGAATGAAAAAAAGAAGAAAAGATTGTACTCACATTTTGTCATTCGAATTTGTCGATTATTTATGTTTATCAAGCTTTTCGCATTCAAATAAGCCTTGTCTGCGATGTATTTTCCTATAAAAGTTCTCAATAAATGTGTCATTTTCTTGTCTTTACTCTGATTTACGTATAGGTTATGTTACTTGAGTCATCTGTTTTCTTCACGGAGCACGCGTGGTGCTCACACTTCTCTTTCTCTACTTCATATATGTACATATAGCTTCGCAATTCGCGAATTTACATTCGTGTGTATCCGTTACGTTCTTGCAGGACAAGCACGAAAGAAGCGGTGCTGCTATCTCGAGGAATCTTGGAACCATTTTCCCCTCATTTGCAAATACATACAGAAGTACACGTATGTACGACGACACACCGGTAACTTCATCATATAATTCAATTGCTGCGCCAAAATCTCTAAACATTGTTGACAAACATCGTTCAATTATCATTATAAAGCTTGTCAAACAATCAGACCAGTAACCACTCTCTGTAACGTTGATATAAAGTAAATTCACATCCCTCGAAAAAAAACCTATATCACCCGATCGAAGTCACACAACTGAACGTGGTGTAGGATTTTCCAGGTGAATTTTTGGTAAACAAAAAAAAATAAACCCGACTCTGAGCTTACTGTAAGACTGAGAAAGGTTATTGAGTTGATACAGGCCAGGATTTGAAGAGAGAAACACTAGAGACGATAGAGTTAACAGCACGTAAGTATCTACATGGAAGCTTCGTAATTATATTCCCTTTCATTGTGTCCATTTTTTCAGATTGACACAAAAATGGTTGTCCTTAGCAATTTCTTGGCACCTCAAGAAGGTATCAGACATGAGGAACAAAATACCACAGTCTATATCAATGATCGAGAAGTCGGAAAAGGTACCCTTTACATAACTGAGAGGTAGATATCTATCAAGATATCAAGTAAGATATTCAATGATGATATCGAGGGTGCAATGACTTTTTTTTTCGTTGCAGTGTCCTATCATGGGTGAATAGTACCACACAGCAAGGCTTTTCTCTGGAATATCCACACATTTCTCTACATGCCATCTCTCGAGATCAACAAGTACACCCTAGAGAGTGTCTTTATGTCATGGTCGATGCTAAAGTTGACCTCCCTAGTAATTGTACTTTTGGATTCAAAGACTGACTATGTTGACTAATTTTGATTATAGTGAGAAACAAATAGAGCTATTTTTGTTTTCTGTAGATGTCGAAGTACTGCAGAAGGATGACAACAGCTCTGAGGATGATGACGGTGAATCAGAGACAGTTATGACTGAGATGAGGTTTGCTCCAGATAATACAAACAATTTGGATGCAATGTTTCAAGCTATGAACCAATGTCAAGCTCTTCATCCAGATCCTCAAGACAGTTTCTCCGACGGTAAATACCAATCGGAGAATGTTATTTTCATTATTATTATTAATCAATTTCAATAATATTTTCTGAAATCATTGATAGCTGAGGAAGACATTTATGAGGATGCTGAGGAGGATGATTTTGAGTATTACGAAGTTGGAGCTGGAGATGCACCTTACATATTACCACCAGGTACTTCATTGAGGTTTCATTTGTTTTCTGAACACATTAATGCAATGCAATGAAATAATGTTGTTTCTTACAGAACAAATGGTAGGAAATCAGAATGGCAATGAACCTGAAGAGGCAATGGATGTCGAGGCTGGTCAGTTTGAAGACGCTGAAGAAGACCCCTAAATTATTGGGATAAATAATTTTAAAAAACTCAATTGGCTATAACCAATGTGCACTTAGCTTAGAATGATCTTTATCCTCCACATCACCGGCAATCGTATACTCACTGACAAAATATGTTCCCCAGTAGCCGTATAAATTATCATAGCCAAATTAAGTCGTACAATGCATCCTCAAAAGCACTAAAACTTTATTTATATTCATTTTGTACATGGCAATAATTTCTTAGGAGAAAAGAAAATAAATAATAAACATAAAAAAACACTGACAATTTATTGAATAACAATTATAAATTTTATTTGGTCCTCTTGCCGATGGTATGAGTTCGGAAAACTGCATATATAATGTGTACATTGAGACGAATTAGTAATCTCAAATTAAAGTTTACTAATTTTATTGCTCTTGTTGGGTCAATTAGAACATTGATTCGATTGAGCATACTCTGCTACAAATATCTCACTGAGATAAAAAAAATGATAAAAACAAATAATAAGTAAATGTTTATGGATGTGACTTCTGTAAATAATTCAAACGTTCTCAACAGTGGAATTAGTTGGATTTCATTATTTTTATTTAAAGGATTTTTATACGAGATGTAACAGTGCAAACGAAGTACACGATTTTACTTTGAGCGTAACGGTCGAGTACAAAAACATATCAGCATTCTGACAAATCTTCGTGTACCCTTTGTCTTCCTCTCCATCTTCATCTTCTTCGAGCTCACAGTCACGCGAAGCTCCAAATTGGAAGTCTGAGAAAAATATCTATCATGTTTCTCTTCATCAGACTTCAGCGAACGTCACTCAAGAGAATGAAATCTTGACCAATTTCAATTTTTCACATGGACTTTATCGTATCTTCTTAGGTCCAAAAATAAGATCGGCATCAGGAGCGCCCTTGGGATGATTGTATTTTTGTCGCCTTTCTCTATTCAAATTGACTGTGGCTGGTCTTGTGCCTTGATTAATTGTCTCCTGATAATCTTCTTCTTCTTGTCTCTCAGTAATATTCAACGTTAATCGCTTCACACGCTCCTTCTCTTCTTTCTGCTCTTGCTCACGATTTCTGAGATTCATTGCGAGCTCGGAAGACACGGGCACGGCCAGGTTTTTATATTGCTGCTTATTGCCTTTCCTAAGCATGAGAACAAAGTCTACAGTCGAACTGTCTGAAGGTCCTTCTTGAAGCTGTTCATAAGTCTTCTTAGTGTTTTTTACATGAATCGGTACAGATATATCAACCTGTTGAGGCTTCACGTTGTCTCTCATGCGATCCTGAATATTATCGGACACGATTTTATCCAAAGCCGACAGAAAATCGTCGTCTTCAGGACAACTAACGCGTTTTGGTCCTGCTGGTAATGCTGCATTCAACTCAGAGGCATCCATAATAACGCCCTCGTTCAGACTCTGAGAGAGACTTTGATCCCCCTGTGTATTATCTGCAGTGCCTGCGTTTTCATCTCTCTCAGCGTCTAACATCCAGTCTTCCTCGGATTGCGCCTCAGAGTAATCTTCTGATTCTTCAAAATGAAGTTCAGCCATTCCTTTGGCATCACCGCTTCCATTTCCAGCAGTTAAGAGCTCTTCATCGGCCTCTGGAATCACTCCCATGTCTGTATCGCCTTCAGAACGATCATTTTCTTCTTTCAAAAGATTCAGAGTTGGATAGAATGTACTTCTTAATTCCTCGATGGCACACTGAGACTCTTTATAGCTCTGGAAGAGCTGCATCTTTGGTCTGAGCATTGTCAGGGTGTCACGATACATGTAATCAATGCCAATGGGAAAGGGATTTTCAGTGGTCCAGATAGGATCAGTGTATTTGAACCAATAGTAATTCTGAAAGAATATCAGAAAGTAATCTAACTTTTTCTTGCTTGAACCGCCACTGAAATATTGTCCACACGTCTCTAGAAGTGTGCAAACGAGTCTTATGCGAAATAAGTGGTCTGGTGGATCCAGAGGACTAGGTACAGAATGATCCATACTAACTCCGAAAGTGATGAGAAGGTAGAGAGTTCTAAAAATGTCTCCACTCTCGACCATCCGATAGTTATAGAGCTCACCCAAGTACTTGACCATGGCTATTCTTCGTTGATTGTACTTAGGCAGATTGATCTCCATACATAATCGAATGTCCTCAAGCACACCGTCAACAACGTGTGGTCCGACTGCCTCATAGTGAGCTACGAGACCTGCTAGAAGACTTCCCACACATCTGATGTTGAGATACTTGACGTTATAAGCAGCAGTGAGACTTTTTATAGCATAAGATGCAATATTCTCGTCTTCCCAGTCGAGTTTTCGCATCCACTTGAGCACTTTGTCTGTGTTGGTCTTGGAGAGGTCCTGATAGAGAAGTTTACGAATAAACTCGTGCATTGGTGGCCTCTCTTTCTTAGATAATCCGCCAGCTGATTCAGGCGGATTTACGAAGTAATAGGCATTTTCGATTATTGTGACATATCGAGAGTCCAGGGCAGTCACAGCTTTCTTCCTCATCATCTGCTCGAGATAGACCTTTGTCCTCTGATGAGAGTCTGGCGAACAAAAGAGGAATCTTCCACACGTCTCTAAGAGATTACAGGTCATCTCTATGTGGTGATGAGTGAAATCGTGAAGAAGTACTTTTAGGCAATAGAGGGCTTCGATCTTGGAGTAGAGTTTAAACTTGACAAGTTCACCGATGTATCTGACGACTTTCACCTTCGACTCAATGTTGATCTGGTCTTTCTTTCTCACATGGTATTTAAAGTCGTGCTTTAACATCGTGCAGAGCTCGTTTGCCACGTCAGGCATCACTGGATACAGAATGGCAGCGAGACGAGAGTAAAATGGAAGTAGATCCAAGCGGATTCGTGAGACTCCAAAGAGGGCCTTGATGAGTTTCTTCTTATTATGCTTCGTATTGAGATTGATGAGAAAGTCAACTGCAGCATTGTCTATCATCTCACGATTCACACAATTCGGCAGATGAGTCAGGAATGCGTCGAGAAGAATTTTGTTGCTAATGTTGGTGACCTGAGGTTCCTCTACTTCCGGCTCAGGTTCGTCGATCTTGTCCATGTCCTCCAGCTCGTCGAAGGTTATATCTTCATCCAATGTTTCTTCGGTAATTGGAGTACCTGTCTTAGGAACTTCTTTCAAGTAAGATCCTGGCAAAAACACCGTGAGATCGGGAAGAACTTCGTAGAATCTTCTCGTCTCGTCATCCCCCCACATGTCCTCCATTATACTGTTCTCCTCACCCTCACTGATCATTTTGAGCGACTCCTCAGCTTCTGTTTTTACTTCAGTATCAACAGGCAGATCGGGTATAGGCTCGTCTAGAGTTTCCGAAAAATTCTGTACATTTGTCATTAAACGATCGTAAGAAATCTGAAGAGCTTCAAGTTTTTCTTTCCTCTCAGAGCTCAATTCTCCTCGTGTCTGAAGGATCTTGCGATTTTGCTTTTCAAAGGCCTGTAATTCCTTGTGGTCCTTCAGTAGATGTTTACAAAGAGAATTGTAATAGTCTCTAAGTAATGCTCGAACGTTTTGCTTCTTGTCTTGTGGGAGAACTTTGCTTTTTGGTATTGACATGTTCAATTTCTCTGACAATTCCCGAACTCTTCTTGGCACCAGGCCTGCATAATCTTCGCCACAGTGACGACAAAAGCTGAGAATAATATTTGCATTGTTGTGCTCCTCTTTGTCCATATTTATCAGCACGGTAAGCACTGATCCGAGCAAAGAGAGGCCTTGCTTATGTGTGAATATACCGGCGTGGACCAGCTCCGCATAAAATCGTAGGTCAACTCGAAGTTTACTTGGATTGTTAATCTTCTCCCCTATCTTGAAACTCAAAACTCTCTGCCAGTTTTCAAAGAAGTGCGTGGCAAACTCGGCGTACGTTTGATGTAGAAAGCTACAAGCTTTGATAGCTGGTTGAACGTCAGTCATTTTTAGTTTGGCATCCACCAAAGCAGTGGCTATTTCGCTGACGTATTTAGTAAGATTAAGAATTGCCATGTCCTTGAGAAACTGATCCAATTGAGGTGCGCTGAAGTTTTTCATTTTCTTCACTAAAGTCGTGTTCTTCTTCAGATTAGAGTCTAGTTTGCTGAAGTAGGAATCAGGGGGTCTCGTTACATTGAGATTGGCGGTTCTAATTTCATCCTTAACAGTCAGTCTCTGTTCAGCATCTTTAATGTAGTCTATCAGGAATTGCTTGTCGTCGTCTGAGGGCTGCTCTGTAGTTGCAACATCACCCTCAGGAATCTTCTCAGGCTCCTTGATGTCCTCCTGATTTTGAGTCATATTGGAGCGATCCCTGTTTCCTCTTTGCAGCAACTTTTGAGGTTATGTCCAGTCACGTTCGCTCTCCTGTCGATTTAAATGACTTTAAACTTACAATGTCCACATGCTTCAAATATTAATATGGTTTTAAATGATAAAATAATCTTCTAATGTTCAGTTAAATGTAAAACCTAACCATTTCCTGCCAGCGTTGTGGCTTCGCGCTCGATCAAGTGCAATCCATGGGTTGAAAAGACACGAATAATGCAATACATAGTAACATAATCGGAAGAAGGTAAAACAGTCTTAAATTTCATGGCAGCGTTATTATTTCTGCCATGCGCACAAAACACGATTGTCTCAGATAAATATATATATATCATCATCAGTTGTCAATCCATCGATATTATTACGGAAATTATCGGTTAATGCATTAGTATATTTTGCATTTATAATTGCATCCGTGCTTGTGTCTCCATAACTCGATGGTTTTTCTTCTTATAAGAGTCGTAATATTATTTATCTTATACAACATAGGTATGTAAAGAGGGTTTTATCCCGTTTCAAATACAAAAATGAAAGTCTTCGCATTGTCGACGACGCTGTTGACCGAAATAAGTCGTAATTTCGTATCTGGCATGCAGCTAATTCAGTGAAATTAATAGAAAAACTTCTTTATAGGTGAGACCAAGAGTTGGATGTATTAATTCGTAGCAAAAGAATAAGCCAGGGGACATGGCTGAATGAGACAAAGATTGTCTGGTCCTTCTTCAAAGACATTAAAATTCCACGAATCTTGTGTTGAAACTGAAGGTTTTCTCCACTGAGGACTGGACAAAATTTGGATTACTCATCGTATCATCCGTTGCTGTAACCTCCTGACCATTTCCTCTGTTAATTTCCTTTCTCATTGACGTATTTGTATGTAGCATTGATTTTATAGTCAATCTGGAATGCAGTCATGGCTGCCAGTGGAGGTGGGAGCTTTATAAGTAAACCAGCTAGAGGATGGTTACACCCTGATCATTTAGTCAGCAAAGAAGGCATTACTTATGCTGTTAGGGTAAGATTCACACAGTATTAGTTGGACATCAATTTGATTTGTAATTTATTGAAAATGTATTTTTTATTTACAGTATATTGGATGCCTCGAAGTTTATACTTCTATGAAAAGCTTGGATTTTGAGACAAGATCATGTGTTGCCAAGTGAGTGATAATAAGAAGATTGCTGTATGTGATTGAATTATTATGCTTTATAACTGTTCGTTATTTTCCTTGCCTTTTAGAGAATGTATAAATCGTGTTTGTGAAGCTGCAGGCCTAAAGTCAGCAGACAAAAAAAGAAGAGTAAGAATTTTTGTTAAATGATTATCAAGTCTTGTCATTTAGAAATCGATGTATAATTCATTTACATTTCCAGGTCGATCGAAAAGTATTGAGGGCCATTTCAGATAAACCCTGCATGGAGCATGCTGGTGCAAATATAAACTTGACTATAAGTAGCACCAGTTTAGCTCTCACGAGCCTGGAGACTGGTCAAATAATTGCGAAACATGAAATGCCACGAATTTCTTTTGCCTCTGGAGGTGACACAGAAATACTGGACTTTGTCGCGTACGTTGCAAAAGATATGCAAGAATGGCGTGCCTGTTATGTTCTCGAGTGTGGTGGTGGACTGGCACAAGACGTTATATCAACAATTGGACAAGCTTTCGAGTTGAGATTCAAAGAGTTCTTAACAAAACCATCATCTTTGCAGTAAGAAAAATAATTCATTTCTCTTTACTAATAGTTTACTGACTATTTTCAATTGTTTATGCATTATTTTCTTCTTATAGTCCTGTGTTAAATGGTATTCGAGAGCCAGACAGAGATTATTACAATGATCTGCCAGGAAAAGTTCCACCGGACATTGGTCCACCGCCAGTTCCTCCACTTCCAGTCACAGCTTCCACGCTGCCGAATTTGAAACATCATTCGAGTCAAAATTACGTAACGACGAGCAGCATTCAGTGCACGCCATTAACTGATTCATTTCCTAATGGTCGAGGTCGACACGCTTCAATGATTCAACAGTGGCCAGGTGAGACGCTCAAATAGTTACACTAAAAAAAAATATTAAAATATATTTATTATTTCGATACTTCTCAATTTCTTGGTGATTTGAATGGCGAAGCTGATGATTAGACCAAATAAATTACTGAGACGAATTTATTTCTAATAAAGATTGAATAATTCTTACGGCTAGTTAAAAAATTATTTAATATACAATTTTCTTCATCATGTTCAAATCATAGAGCTTAATGAGTTTAAATTCTAACTGAAAAATTTTTGTCTGCCAGAAACTGGTAATTTAATCGACTTAAGCTCGGACGGCGCCGCTTCGATAACGCCATCAGCTCAACCAGAACACAATTATGTTAATGACACAGTGATTGCTGCAAATAGAGACAGCCGACGAGAGCCTTCATCGCTTTTTGATGCCTTCGACATGCGTGAGCACCATTGTTAATTTTTATTCACAAAAAACAACGGGCATTTGCATAGAATATCTAGGTGTGATACGTAATACATTTTTTAGAGCCATTCAGTACTGCAATTTCGGAGATGAACAAGCTGAGTCCGAGGTCTCAGAAGCAGCAATTGAAGAACGAAGTGTGGTACCATGGATATGTCAGTCGGCCTGAAGCAGAATCCATGCTCACGAAAGATGGCGATTTCTTGGTCAGAGAATCTCAAGGTTCACCAGGGCAGTATGTTTTAACAGGGATGAACCACGGTATTACGAAACATTTATTGTTGATTGATCCAGAAGGAGTGGTAAGTATATTAATAAGATTATTTTTTACTTTAAATGTTACTAATAAACATGAATATGGGCATCAGGTTCGCACGAAGGATCGCATCTTTGACAGCGTCAGTCATCTAGTGAATCATCACTGCGACAACGCCCTGCCAATAATATCGGCTGATAGTGCTCTAATACTCCGATATCCGGTGCCTAAACGCTCGGAATTTTGATATTAATTGATTTTAAAAAATTGCTGCCATGTAGTCGTACATAATATTCGGGTTTTGAATCGTCCTAACGGACGTTGAGGGATGATTTCAATGATGTCACTCATCGAATAGTCTTCGAAGAGGAAGCAGAATGCAAAAGACTGCAGAAAAGGCTTTTTTTTATATCGGGTGCCACGAATTTCTTGTTCGCCAGACTGCATAATTTTTCCAATTGCTTGAATTTTCATGTGAAATGTCAGCATACAATTTGGAAATATATGGTGAAAGAGAGATCTTCTACCTATGATAATTTTATTTTTGTATGTATTTTAAAGAACTTAGACTATTATACAACTACAGATATTTTAATTGTGCGTAATTGTAGAGTCACCGATTTTTTGATGAATTATTATGAAAAAAGATAAATAATAATTGAAGAAGAATAGGAATGATTGTAGAATAATTGAATATATATACAAGATGTGTGTAGTGCCTAAAGCAATAGTAGAATTAATTAAAGTAACAAGACAAGTAACTCAAAATTTCATGCAGAGAGACAAAGAGGAAATAATTAACTGTATAACGCACTTTTTTATATTTTCGTACAGTGATGCAATTGAATTATTGAGCAGCGAGGCTCGTTGAGTACCTCTCCACTTCACCAACAGATTGGTAATAAAAATTGAACTTCAGATGCGAGTGTGTTACGTTTCGATACATAATCATAACCATTCAATCATTTTATCGTGACATCAATAAATTCTTTTATCTTGCAAATATGTACTACAATGAAGATAATTTCATTCTGTGTTTCCCATCGGCATTATGCCATGTACCAAACGTATACGATGACTCTCTTGTATTGTTTCCGTTAAAATGAACAAGAATAACGATACCTTTGCCGGCTGCATAAAGTTTGTCCAAACGATCGTCAGCATGACAAGAGAATCCTCAGACTTTATAATTATGTAACAATAATATCGAACAGCGAGTTTTATGGAAATTGATGAGAAATTGAAAGCACAAAAGGGCTAATCGAGCGAATTCTCTAGACCTTCCAATTGTGAAAGATTGAATAAGTTCGAGTCAGTCATAAGCTCCTGCTCAGTCTCAACCTGCCGTTAAAACGATAATATTGTTGTTAGAGAAATGAAAATTTGACTGAATATTTAATCATCAAACCTCGGATGGATAAATATATTTGAATATTTTCTTTTCTGAAGGTTCTGATGGGGGAGGTGTTTTATCTATCTCTTTTAATATTTCTACAATTACAGAATTTGGAAGAAACCCTGTGAATTGTTTGGAATATTCGAATTCCTTTAATAGTATTGGATAGTCAGATAATTTTTCCGTATTGTATCTTGCTAAAAAGTGAACATAATTAGTATCAGAAATGAACGATAGTGAAGAAATGGAAAATATCTACCATATAATCCAGGCAGTATTGCAGGTATATGGGGAATTTTTTTGACATTATACTTCTGAATACTACTCCAAATGTCATGAGGTGGTTCAATATCCTCTGCCATCCTTGCAGATGCTCCAAGCAAATCATCGACATGTCTCTTCCAATCATCCTCATTCATGACCGTTTTTCTTTTTACGAGTTTTCTTGCTTGCAATGCACCGTCTCTGATTTGAATTATATCTTCATCTCTGCATTTCAACTGCCCATACATATGCTCTCGCAGCATCAAATCGAAACGTGGAACATCCAAAGTAGGATCAAGAGATCCAAGAGGAACACTACTCACAGGATGTAAGGTTTTTGTTTTTTCTTCATCGTCTTCGTACTCTCTGTATTCCTTGTCTTCTGGCATTGGATTCTCATCTTCCTCTTCAACGATATCATTAGTTATTATTTGAGCTCTAAATTTCGGTGGTAAATCTGGAAGAAATATATTGAATAGGCGCAAACGGTAAGACAATACCGAAAAAGTTGCCAGATCGTACAATTATCGTAGGGAAGACGATACAAATGTTTGCCACCACTGAAAACAATGTCTCCTCGCAAAGAAGAAAACGCAATTCTCTTTGCACAAATATTCACTTCCAATATCTGTTGAATTAAACAACGCTGATTTTATTTGAGTGGCAATTATTTTTTTAAAATACAATAAGACTTTACCTTGAGAAGAAAATTTTGTTGATTCCACACACGTATTGTACCATCTTCTGAAGAAGTTGCACAAATAAGAAGAGACTCTGAAGATGCAATTCCTAATATCTGTTTAGCATGATCCTTTGACGAATGATGCTCTAATTTAGCTGCAATCAATTACTTGAATAATAATCGGAGCAATAGCAGCGGTAATTATTTGTTAAAATTAAATTGTATTTCTCACTTCTTTCGTTAATGTTGTACATGAAAAGTTGATGGAACTTTGAATTGGTTGTGCTGCTCACTGCACAAATTATAAAGCTGTAAACGAATTTTTGTAAAACATTAATTAGTGTACTTAGAATTTAGTTAAATTTATACTTGCCCCATGGATGTAAGGTCGGTAATTGGAATGGTATAGTATATACAATGTATTAGTGCTAGTGATGCAATAATGTTAGGGAGAATTCTCCAAGTTTTCACACATCTATCTTTCCCAATAGAGACAACGTGTCGAGATAATGATGAAACATGTAGTTTTATTACTGGTCCATCGTGCGCCTAGAAATTATTCGATTATTATTATATTTATACTATTCTATTAATACAATGAGATAATTCATTTTTAGCTTGCTGGCATTGCACGTTCGTATTTTCCAGTAGTTTCATTAATCAAGACAAGCTCCCCTTCATCAGTGCCAACAATAATTCGTGCACGAATAGGACTCATCGTTTGAGGCTCTTTAGATTTACAAAAATATTCATATAAGTATTCATATAAAATGACATCAATAAAATATACGAAAATGTTATGTTAATTAACTCAGTGGCTTTCTATTAGATCCGTAAATCTCATCATAATGATCGTGGACTACGATGCAAGTAATGTTCCTCTCACTGCTCACCGGAATGTTCCTGTTAAAAAGTGTGCTAATTGAAAAAAAATTTAATAATAATTAAACACAATAAAGTAGAAACTTATTTACTTAAGTTTCATTGGACGTGTTTTAGTATTGCTGACTAAAATAGTTCCTGTTTCCATTGGAATCGTATAAATACTGTCTAAAATGAAATAATTCATTTTAAAATTGATTACATAAATTTAAGATTGATAAATTATACCAGTGATAGCACTGTAAGCAATAGAAATCGGAGTTATAGTTGATGAAAGAACTTGAATGTTTAATTGTCTTCCTGAGACAGAGGAAAGCATGCTGACTACATTGTCAGAGGTCCTGACAATGATGCGAATGGGATGCACGGAATTTCTCGTAGAGAATAAAATCATAGCTGGAGCCCTGATATAATTAAACGAAATACAATTGACTCATTCATGTGAAATTGATAATTAGGATTTCTTGTGTTCATCGAATCACAGTTTTTCGTCAATCAAATTTACGTGAGTGCAGAGTAAAATGTGTAGAGCTGATGCATGTGGAAGAAATTTAATTTTGTTCCAAGCGTTGCAATTGAGCCAGCCAACTTATTTATCGCCATGGATGAAACTGCACCGAGCTCGGTGAATGACTCCATCTACAAATTTAGATTGTATACACGCAAAAAAATATTCAATTATGTCTGAATATTTTTGTCATGAATCAGTACTTTTTATTCCAGCTTTATTAGACTGAAGATTGTAAGCTCAAGTTGTATACCTTCCCACGGAGATTGCAACTCCAGACTTGGAGGACATCGTCTTCAGAAGAAGTAATAAAGCCGCAGATTGATGGATGGGAAGTAATCATCCTTACTGCCCCTTTATGTCCATCCAAATACTTTAAAACACAGTCCAAAGTCAATGTCCATGCTGAAACTAATTGCAAAACAATAAAAACATTTTTTTTTTGATTCTCAAAGTATTCAATGAAAAATGCACCAGTTCCTTGTTGATCTCCACTAACAATCCATTGACTTGTTGAATGAAAATATAAAGCTGTAATGGGACCAAAAGAAGCGTTCAATTTTTTTGCGATAAATTTCACTGGGACATTACTCTCTTGATCTTCGTCAGTAGTTAGAGGAATTATGTAAATCGTCGTCAAGTAAGATCCAACCATTCTCAATGAACCGTATTGAATCAAAGCAGATTGTTGTATTGTCCAGATAGGTCCGCAAGTTTCGTCTCTGAAATTGATGGTGTTGTACGAATCTAAATTCTCATCTGAACGATTCATCTGATATCTCTGAAGAAATGATTGAAATAAATAAGTATGAATTCTTGCTTAAAAATTATAAAAATTCAGAAGATAAATAGCAACTCTCACCGTCACAATAGTAGGACCTACAACAATTATTTCGTTAGTAAGAGGCAAATAGAAAATATTCCTGATTTTAAAATCATTCTTCACGGTCTCAATAAGTTTGAATTGTCGCGTAAGGATCCTGATTAAATCATCATGAGGAATATAGCAGACAAATGTCTTTAATTCAGCGCACCAAATAAATTTGGTGAATACCATACTAGAAGACAGAGTAAACGGGGGCATGATATACTTCCCTTGCATCGAGTATCTAGACACCATTAATTCATCATCCAGTACTAAGTACTCCTTTTCATAACATAAAAAAAAATTGTAACATCAAACAGACATGAAGTTCTAGGCAGAAATAAAAGAGGCTTACTTGGGTATCATTGCAATAACAAATGTCTAGATACTCTCCAAGCAATTGAGTCGAGAAGATTAATTTTAATCCATGGTACAATTTCATTTCTCGAATGCCCTCAGACATCATCCCTTCGCGTGCTCGATCCCCCAAGCGTTCTTTCATGTCCTTTAACGCTGTTCTCCAAGTTTTTATTCTCTCTCTCATGCTCCAAGAGTCCGATTCACTCATTTTATTCGACATTGCGGTCTTTCTTTCAAATATAACAGACGTATTCAAAATTCCCGATTCATTCTTTTCTCCTTTCTCTTGCCTCTCCAACTTGAAGGTCAATGGTGTGATCCGGGTTGCACAATATAATATCAAATATCGTAGAGGTCATTCTTTGTGTCACGTTCATTCACCTGATCTATTTATGTCAATAATGATAAGTCTCGTGCCATGAGGATTAATAAAGCAACAAGAAACATTAATATATCATCAGTTGGACCAAGTCGCACGTTATTTCGACATCATATCTAGACTGAGCATTGCGTTGTAGGATTCAAGGAATGGTGCGTCGGTGATGATGATGGTGTAGAAGTTGCTAGAAGAGAAAAAAAAGAATAATAATTGGCGAGAGTGTTGTTCTCTCACCCAACAAGTCACTGTCTATTTTTGTAACATACCAGGATCGATAAATTTTTGCGTGTAAATCTACTCGAAATAGACAAGATGGCACGTCTCACAGCGTATTTATAACGTAAATAGAGCGACGAAGTGGCTTTTGAGGTTAGCGAGTCGTTGAGCAAAGACCTGACGAGCAAGAACTTCTTTCAATCTTGAATTGTAGTCATCAAAGCGTTTCACATTGACGGATCACACGCAGATTCAATACTTACTTCTGTGAGGATGGCAGAGGAAACTGAAATTGACCAATCCCTGATCAACCGTGTCTATTACATGGCAAGGATTGGTATGTCCATGGCACTCTATGCATTACTGAGTGACAAAACACCAGAGCAGATTGTTAGTCTGATTAATGAGGTAACAGTCTTTTTAACGACGAGCATGTAATTCGTAGGAAGACAATGAGTGATTATGATTGATGAAGAAGAGTGAACGGTATTGAAATTTAAATGTCATAGTATCCATAGCATAAACATATATGAACTTGACAATCAAGTAGATTTTCATTCTATAAATAGAATTCAGCATAACATCCTTCATTGTAGTCTAGGCTGTAAATCGGCACGTGCCTACAAAACCGTCTTGTCTTGTGTGGTTGGCAATGATTCAACGATATTTGCGCATTTAAGATACTTAGAAACAAAGAGATACAAGAAATAAAGTATATATGACTCTGTCTCACTGTTATAAATGTTTACTTTTAGTTTTTAATGTTCTTCTGTATTGAATAAATGAAATTTTTGATATGAATTACAGAAAGTTCTTGATGAGGATGAACAAAGCGGCACACCTCTTATCATTGCTGCACGCCATGGTCATGACAAAATCGTGAAAATGCTTATATACAAGTTTAAACCTGACTTGGAGGAAGAGGGAACAGTAAAGTTCGATGGATACATAATCGAAGGAGCAAGTGCTCTTTGGTGTGCAGCCGGTGTGTACAATTGTCGAATGAAATTGTATTAATGCTTGTCTCGCCATTCTGAACTCTAGAGAAAAGCTTTCTTTCAGGTGCTGGTCATTTGAATGTTGTGAAGACCCTTGTGAAAGCTGGAGCAGATGTGAATCATCCAACGAATACAAATTCCACGCCCCTGCGGGCAGCATGCTTCGATGGAAGGCTTGATATTGTTACGTATTTAACGGAACATAATGCTAATGTTCATATAGCGAATAAATACAACAACACGTGTCTGATGATTGCTGCTTACAAGGGACATTTGGATATCGTAACGTTCTTGCTCGAACATGGAGCAGATCCGAATGAAAAAGCTCTTTGTGGGGCCACTGCTCTGCATTTTGCAGCTGAGTGTGGCCACTGTAATATTGTAGACCAATTGTTGAAGTTTGGGACACAGATAACAAAGAACGTCAGTGGAATGACGCCGTTAATTGCGGCGGCAGAGCGTACTCGAGCTAGTGTAGTTGAATGTCTCGTGGCACAAAATTTTTCAACAAAAGAAGAAGTGATTGAGGCCTATGAATTACTTGGAGCTTCTTTTGCCAATGACAAAGACAATTATTGTGTGTCAAAGGCATATAATTATCTCCACAAAGCCATGGAATTGAGGCACAGCGATTCCTCAGATATAATACGAAAAAATCTCGGTGAACCGGTGCCCGCCTATGAGAATTGGAGAGAATGTGAGACTTTAGAGAGATTGGAAAGCATAAAGAATGATCCCAATGCCATTCACATGGAGTCTCTAGCTATTAGGGAGAGAATACTGGGAACTCAAAATCCAGAAGTGCCTCATCCAATAATTTACAGAGGTGCAGTGCTGGCTGACGATGCGAGATTTGATAGATGTATTGATCTGTGGCTTCATGCACTGCAATTACGACAGCGAAATAATATTTCAGTAGTCAAAGATCTTCTCAGATTTGCTCAGGTAAAACCAAAAATTATTCAATGCAAAAAACTTGATTTACATTAATAATTTGGATATATTGATCAGGTATTTTCGCAAATGATACACGTGGGAATAGATCTCCAGTTTTCCCAGGTGATGAACGTGCTCGAATCGAGTGTAATTGAGCTGGGAAGAAATAAAGTGAGAATAAACAGTTCTGATACTAAGGACGATGCTGACCAATACCTTGTTAGTGATTAAAACGTTTTCATCGTCTTATTAATTAATAAATAAGTATCATTAATTATTAAATTGCATTGCTTACTCTTTGTGCCTATGTAGGAAGAAACAGAATCGAATATCACAACGACTCTGTACATCCTGACAATTCTCGTGAAGCTAATGGCTCTAAATGAAAAAGCCTATGACACGGCGGACATTAACAAGGCTCGCTATCTCGTGCATAAGTTATGTGCCCTAAGAATGGCTCTTCGAAATGGCCAGACTCTTCTTCATCTTGCTGTGAATGCAAAAACGCCTGTAGACGATTTTCATACCAACGATGTTTGCAAGTACGTAAGGATTAAATCATCTGAGAAATTATCTGTCGCTCTATTTTTATGAATTGAAAAAATTTATTGTTTCTGTTGTCAGGTTTCCATGCACAGCTACAGCAAGACTGTTGATCCAGTGTGGAGCAGACGTTAACGCGATGGATAATGAAAGAAACACACCGCTCCACGTGATTGTTACATATCAAAAACCAATCAGGTAAATAAGAGTTATTGCTTATACATTATTCTTGATATTACCAAAGAACTAATAAAAATATTTGTTCACATTTTCAGTGACTTTATGACCCTTCATGGCATTATTTTGGAGCTTATCAATGCTGGCGCTCACGTGGACACAGTGAATAGTCAAGGAAAAACACCATATGATGCTGCAACAACAGGTAATAATAATAATTATCATTGAATTTTACGAGTCAATCAACAATAATTATATTGTATGATCTGTTTTCATGATTTGCAGGCGTTGCGGAAATAATACTTCGAACACAAACAAAGCTGTCTTTAAAATGCATGGCTGCAAAAGCTGTAAAAACGTACGGTCTCTCTTACTCTGGCAATGTTCCACAGTCACTCGAGAGCTTTATTGAACTTCACGGTTCAGGACTGCATCAAGGCTAAATTTTTTTTTGTTTTTTAAACATCGGTGAATATTTATATCAATGTGCAATAATTGTATTGTTATTACTTTTTATTTAACTGACAATGGAATTAACTCTTTTTATTAGTAAGTACATTCTGTAAATAAAGTGAAATATTTGAATTACCCGCCATAGAATGTTCTTGAGAATTTTATAGGTTATGTTGCGCAACTCCTGTGTGTTTGTTGTGTTTTTTAACAGGGAAGACCACGTGCAGCTCGTGCTGATCAAATTCTTTTTGGCAAATAATAGTTTTTTAATTAGGGAATTAAAAATTTTAAGTATTTATTTATAATGAAGACCAAGAATCTTCGTAAGAATCCCTTGGCCTTAAGTCGACAGAAGCAGAAGGATGAGGAGATTGAAGTGAAAAAAGAGAACGAAGCTGGCGAACGAAGTCAGGTTAGCTTTCCGTCCGAAAATGTGAATTTTAATCACATTAAATGTAAAGCCGTAAGGCAGATGAAGGTCCAGAAGATGATGAAGGCCAAGGCGAAAGCTAAAAAAGAGGCGAAGAAAGCCAGGATACAAGAAGGTGCTCCAAAGGGAGTGCCTCACACGATCGAAAGCCTGAGAGCAAAAGATGAAACAATAATCCAGGGCGATCTTGATGACGAGGAGAATGCCGAGCTCAAAGCAGAATTGCTGAATGATGAATTAGCGGCTTATTATCGCAAGGACTATGAGCCCAAGGTTTTGATCAGTTATTCTGATAATCCGACAAGGAAAACAAGAATATTCGGAAGAGAACTCACTAGAATGATACCTAATTCAATTTCTCTATACCGAAATCGTTCTGGAGTTAAGAAAATGGTTAAATCCGCAACTGCTAAAGGATTTACCGATATTATTATCATCAATGAAAACCAATGTCAACCAAGTATCCTTATTCAACAATTGTCTTTATTTCCTTTCTTTATTTTGTAATGATATTTTAGTTTATGATCCTCAACCTATTATTTAGATGGTATGTTGGTTGTTCATCTACCAGATGGTCCGACTGCCCTGTTCAAGCTGAGTAATGTAAAAATAACACCAGAATTAAAGCGAAGTCATAAAGAAATATCAGAGCACAGGCCTGAGGTCATTTTAAATAATTTTACGACTCGTTTGGGGCACACGATTGGTCGTATGCTTGGTGCTTTATTTCATTATCAACCTGAGTTCAAGGGCCGTCGAGCTGTAACTTTCCACAATCAACGTGATTACATTTTCTTCAGACATCACAGGTATAAAAAACAACCACCAATTCTCTTTTCGAAATTGCTGGGCTTTTGATTAATCATATATTGTTGCTTTAGGTACGAATTTAATCTGTTGACTGGGAAGCCACGGTTGAGGGAATTGGGTCCGAGATTTACGTTGAAATTGAGATCGCTGCAGCATGGGACGTTCGATAGCAAATATGGAGAATACGAGTGGACAATTCAAGGCAAACGCCACGCTTTGGAGTCGAGCCGAAGGAAATTCCAGTTGTAATTTCTCTCAATATATTTTTCATTTTATTCCATAATTAATAAATTACAAAATTTATACATAGAGATAAAAAAGATTTTCATTCAGTCGCTAGAAGGTGTTTTCTCCCTAGATTTTGTAGTCTTGATTATCTTCGTCACAGTTGATTTAAATTGTTCAATAGTTAAATTTGTGCGTTTCAATACGTAAGCTGCTGCATTTAAACCTCCCATATTTACTCCAAGCGTTCTTTTGACGTGGAACAAATCCTTGGCTGCCTGTAAAGCCTGAAATTGAATCACAAAAACAAATTCAATTTATACTATAGTGGTCTTTTGATGTATTTGTTATTTACCACACTGATACTCCGACGATCGTAAGTGAGCAAAACCAATCGTCCATGCTTAAGTCTGACCACTCTAGCCAATTCCAACAGATATTTCTTATACTGCACCCTATTGTCTGACATTGATCCCATTCGTTTACCAAACGGCTGTAAAGCGAGAAAAAAATAATTAATCGACAACATGTGATATTCTTTAGATAGAGTCTCTTACCATGTCTGTAACAAAGGCATCAATGTAAGAATCTCTAAAGGGTAAATTAGTTACACTCCATCGAAGTAGATCCGACTTGTACATTTTCGGCAATGCAGCAAAATTGAGTCTTGATCTTTCAACAGCTTTTTCATGATTATCCCCACCAAGAACATAGACATTTGAGAAATCTAGAGCAGCCTAAAATGATTAAATCATTATATAATCAATCTATACACAGGTTTCGTTTAAACTTGATTTCCTAACGTTTTACCTCGATAGGGATAGATCCGCCTCCACACATGGGATCAACAATTATGTCGCCTGGTCTCGGTTTAGCTAATCGTAGCAAATTGTAGCATACAGTGGCACGAAGTGTTGTAGGGCCAAAATACGCGATATTTCGTCGGTGCATCGATTCAGGCGTTACTCGTAAATTTATTATTACCTCATCTAGAAAAATTTGGAGATAAATATTAAAGAGATAATTCATAATTTAGTTTGAAAATATTTATAAATATACCGTGATTGATTCTGCAAAGGATCTCTAACTGATACGACGTAAGATCAACAATCCAATGATATTTGTCCTGAAATTCTCCACCAATTGCAGTTGCAACTTGACTCGATTCGAATGTATGAATTCCATTCCTTTCGCAAGTCACTCTGAACGATAATACACTATTTTCGTTCGCTGAGGACGGATCGGAGCCTCTTTTCTTCTTCCCTCTAGTAGAATTTTCATCTTTGACTTTCTGCTGGTCTTCTTTCCTCGCTTTATAATCATCGATAGCGTTCTCGTATTCCTCAAATGATGGAAATACTTTACCAGAGAATTGTACGACTTTCTTCCAAGCTTTCAAGCACTTATTTAATTCACTGCTTGTCTCAACTAATTCTTTGAGTGTGGCCAAGTTCTTTTCATTGTCTTCTACGTCATATGTAAGATAACGTATGTCAGGAATTATATAAATATTGTCGACAGATCTCAATTGTTTTACCTAATTAATAATAAAAAATTTTCATCAATTTTTTGGATTAGTTTGAAGATTTAAGAAGATGTACTACAATAATCAATCGAATTTTGAAAAAAATACCTTTGAAAAGTCCTCCAAAGGAATATTAAAGTATATCTTTCCTCTATCCTTGATTACTCGCAAGTTTGGCAATAATTTCTCTTTGCATTCGTCAATTGCTTGCCATTCTAAACCTGCGAACATTCATTGTTAATGTTATTACAATTATTTAAAGAGAAACAAAAGTGAGGTTATGTATTTTACCATGCTGATAGACATGCGTTTTATGCAATAAACTTGCCTGTATCTACGGTCGTTGCTAAAGTCAAAATATTTTCATCTGTTTTTGATATTTCAAACAGTCTCTCCAAATCGGATTTTTCTTCCTCAGGCATGTTTTTCTTTTGTTGTTGACCTTTTCATTCGCAAAATTTCTAGCCAGATGTTTAGTTGCGTGTAAGAGAGTACTCAAAACAGCTACTGTAGTAAGTAAACGACGAAGACGACGTCAATGATCAAATTTTAATTTCGACATGAAATGGGAAATTGTAAGAGACAAACGTATTTGATTGGAATAGAAATAATTTATATACACATAATACACCCTTATTTATAAAATACAATTATAAAGCAATAATTCTATATAAAATGATCATCCTTTTTTTAGAGCTCAAAATTCCATTTGTGAGAATAGCAATGTATGTATTGAAAAGATTTCAATTATCACTTGAACTTCAAAACTATCCATAGAACAAAAAACACAAATATTGAGAATAAAAATAGGTAGAGAATGTAGTATTTGTGGCCGGCCTTTGCCATCCTTATGACTCGTGCTACTGATGATGATAATGAACCACTGGTCCTCTCAAAATCTTCATCCTAAAATTCAAAATTGTCTCACATACAGAGTTCTCCTGTTTAATTGAAGAATTAAGTTCGCATCTTCTTACCATTCCTCTTAGCATTTTATCTTGGTATTTCACCTCAGTTCCAATATCAATAGACAATGATTTGAGGGCGTGGATTTTATCCTTGAGCTCGTCTTCCAACCTCTCATTTTCGTCCTCCAGGAGGTTGTGAGAGGTGGATGGCAGTGGCTCATAGCTATAGCCAGCTAAAAACAATTGTTCTCATTAATCCTTAATTAAGAATAAGAAGTATTCTTCACTACATGGCTCACCCCTCTCACCAGAATGTGATCTTCTCATTTTACAGCTTTTCTGCTTATCGAATTTTATTGAAGCTTCTATGAAAAATTCATGGGAATTATGAACATTTTATTGTTGATTCCCGTTTGTTAGTCTGAAAATAAATTGAAAGGTCATTATTGTACTGGTGGGAATTAAATTACTCATGTCCACGTCATTGGACTTAAAATATTTTTTGAAATTTTCATAAATTTCTAACCTCAATTTCAATATTTATATTTAATCTTTTTCTAATCATTTCAATTAAAGTACTCGAATACTTACAAGGTGTCTAAACGTGTCATTGTTTGGACACGTCAAAGAAAATATATCTCCACACCACCACACGATTATAACCTTCATAATAAATATTGCATCGCCGTTGATGGCGCTAGTGTTTATAGCGCGGGAACTATTTGAAAGATGGCGGCGCGCGCGCGACGTTCCGCCATGTTTTTGCTATGAAAAAATGAGTGTGTGCCGTTAAAAAAACAGTGGGAAACAGTTTTGCAGGAGCAGGAGGTAAGTACAAGAGCAATGAGCATATTATGTCTTTAAATTACTCGAATATGTATTAATAGTCGTGTAATATGTTACATGTAAAGGCACAAACAATGAAAAACGTTTTTATTTACTCGCTAAGTATCTAAATTTCTAAACATCGATCATCGCCTTGATCACTTTCGTTATAGATCAATAGTGTAATCATTGTTAACATCATAATAGATTTATCTTCTTCCTTTATCTGATTTTCTTTCTCATTAATAATATATTATGAAGAAACGTTTATATCTTCTGTGATTTAACCAAGAATATCGTCGGGCATCATACTAACTTCAATAACTTAATTTACTATTCACAACCCTCTAACGAAAATTTTGATATACACATATTATATATATATATATCTTCACTGGTACGAG
>JABSMT010054856.1:0-11346 GCA_018902335.1 Eumacrocentrus americanus
ATATATGTATGTGTTTTTTTTCTGCCTTGTTCCGGATTAAAGAGAGTCGAGAGGAAGATAGGATGGTTAGAGCGAAAGTGAGAAAGAGGTTTAGGTCGAGTTGAAGTGAATTGATAAGGTTAACTACGAGCTTACGGGGGCGTAAGGGAGGTCAAGTGGCGACGTAGGCGGTTCACTTCGTCACTAATTAAATTTTGTGCTCCCGTTTCTTTGTAGTTGTTATGTTTCCTTTTATGAAAATTCCGGGGTTTGTAAATTTTTTACCTGCAGAAATTAGTTGGATTGCAATCAAACGTTTTTTTTTTTTTTTTTTTGTATAGAAACATGATATCGTTACTGTGCACTAAGAATTTTTTTAAATTCTGCTTTCGGTGTCGATGGTAGTAAAGCGATTTTTTAAAGGAAAACTATGAATATTTTTTATTACTTATCGCTAAGGTAATCTCCGCCCACCTCTATACCTAATTTATTCAGTCCTCACTCTGTTTTACCGACAGCGATCAAGATTTTTAATTTGTAAATGGTAACGATCAATATTTCTTTCTTTTATGGAATGTAAATATTCTCTCGAGCACATACAAGAATCAACAATCCAATTTATTTGTATTTATGTTTTAGAATTCAGAATGGCGCCATATTTATTGATGATCCTTGTATTTTACAAACTGCCCAAATGTTTTAAAAAACGTCCTATTATAGAGTGATTTTAAATTTGATTCATTTATGTGTTTTAGACACTAGGGATTGACAATTTGCATGACCCACATTCATCAGAATTCCAGTTTTACCGACAGTACAATCAATTTTTGATTTTTGCACCATAAAACTGCATGAAACTTAAATTTTGGAAGAAATCCCATTGTCCGACCTTCTTCTAAATCACAATTTTGAACTTTCATTGATAAATCCAATTTTTTTTTACTTTATTCACTTGCGATAAACTCGTATATACATGATATGATTCTTGTAGAAAATTTTTTAGCCACCAAGAAACATCCGTATTTACACAATGTTCCTCATGTTCTTTTTTTTTGTACTTCCATCTTAATTTCCATTTCTTCTTCTCCTTTTCCCAGTCGATATAAGGAGTAAACTGCAGCTCGTGCCTTCAGTCACGATGTGAACGTCCATAAATACATCTCGTCGCGCTGTCCCGCTGCGAAACTACGTGGCACTCGTGCGAAACTATACGTCCAACAATTTTTCCATCTCTCTTTCTCCGATGCTGTTGATTCTCGTCCTTGTTCTTTTCGATATCTGTGTCCTCGTCTTTTTCATCATCCTCATCATCATCATCATGATCATCATCATCATCATCGTCCTCATCGTCTCCGCCATATACTTCTTCTTGTTCTTTACTTTTTGTTTTTATCGTTCGAGCCCGCGTCGACGAACGATCGACCAGGGCTGAGGGGCGGGGAGAACAAGTCCCCTGCGCTCGTTCCCTGAAGGGTTGATAATTCGTCGATTAAATTGGAAACGGCGGAGCTAATTGTGCCGCGCGTGTATTATTCATAGGATCTCGTCCCGGGGATCTTATATGCGGTCTTGTAGACTCCCTGGATCCAGCTGGACGAGGAAACAAGTCGAGAGATCAAAAAGTATAACGAGAGAGAGAGAGATAGATAGAGAGAAAAGACCATCATATCACCATCATTGGCTGTGTGTGTGTGTGTGTGTGTGTTGTTGATGATGATGATCAATGTCAAACAATTTTTCGTTTTATATTTATTAACTCGACAAGGTAAATTAAAACATCAAGAGTCTAGTTTTACATGGCAAAATAACTAAAGCACTTCTGCGCATGTTCAAAAAGCGTATGCGCACAATTCGCGTGCAATTGGCTTTCATCGGCAGCAATTTCCATGGCATTTGAGATTGACTCGGAGAGCTTGGATAAAAATTGCACGATACAATCGGCGTTGTTTAAGGGCCCCTTGGTCAGAGCGATAGCAAACGAGAATGAGAGAGGGGGCAGCAGGAGTGATGAGCGAGTAAGAGTCAGCCGCGCGGTAGCCCGGAGCTAATCGTTCGGGGCCAGCCGATTCGTATCGTCGCGGCGTTTTTATACCCGCGTATATATACCTTGCCGGATCGGCTGAGAATATGAGAGAAACAATGAGACGAGAATAAGAAGAAAAAGAAGTAGTCATCCGATCCTTTTTCTGATGTGCGTCAGTCTTTTTGTTTCGCCGTGAAGAAACCATAGCTGAGTTGATAAAAATGTACTCTGACAAGGGATGGACAATAGCTGGGAAACATAGTTCGATATACATAATTGTTTTAAATCAGATCAGATATATCATTCAAATGTGATCAGATCTGCTGTTATAGCTGGACCAGGCTGGCCTGATATAGTCAGATTTTCAGCCAAATCCGACTATAGATATCGCCAGATATACTCGAGCCCGATTGAATAGGGGCAGATCCAACTCCGAATCTGTTTGTATCTAATCAGATATACTTGTTTCTGATGTGGTACTTGGCCAGGATCGTTAGACAACGTGAGATCTGTTGCCAGATCTGATTAGATATGGTCACATCTATAACATCACATCTAACTATATCTATAGTTCGGTATAGATCACATTGAATATCAAATATGACTTTATCTAATGAGGCGGAGCCATATTTGATATCGGATCAGATTTATATTTTTGTATTTATAAAATTACAAAAATTCTATTTCATGATTTCTATTCTACCACATGTGCCATATATGATTATACATAATCAGATCTAATCCGACAGGATTAGAAAGAAACATTTCGGAACTGATCAGATGTGATATAGCATCATATCTGATTATACACGTTCACGTATCCTAAACTTTTGAGGTTAAAAAAATGAGCAACTCTGTGGCGCCATCTATCAATGGATGATGTAGAGCCGTGTCTCGTGAGAGTTTTCTTTTCATACATGAGAAGCCATAAGAAGAAGATATATAACGCACAGAAGAAATACTTGACGAACGATTTCAACGCCCGTAATTGTAATTTTTTTCTCTCTCATCTTGCTTGTCAGCGACGTTCGTCGCGCGCGACGCTTCCACCAGAGTGCGCATACGTCGCGTCTCAGCGTGTTCTTGCGCGTATCACTATACTCGAACCGGACCGCGTCGAAGAGTTGCTTTATGGTCCCAGCCACGACATGTGACAAAAACGAAGAGTTAAGAGAGATCTTTAGAGGTAACCACAGAAAGAGATGAGAGATATAAAAATATATTCGACGAAGAATTAAGTCAGTTAAAGAGAAAAGACATCATCACAATAAAAAAAAAAGTAAAAAAAAAACATAATACGAAGAAGTGTTAACCAAAAAAAAAACAGAGGATCCTATTATTGGAATGAAATAAAAAATGGAGGATAAAATAAATAAATAAAGGTATTAAATGAAGCGAGACACGTATCGACACGTGATTTTTGGAAAACACGAGATTTCAATTAAAGAGACAAGCTTAGTAATGAGGCGCGTGTGGATTTATTGGCCAGAGGTGCCGACTGGCGCCACTTTGTCTGATGCACCCGTGTGAGTATATATCCCACACTCTCGCGCCTTTCTCCCCGATGTTCTTTTATATCCCCTATCTCTTCTCATTCTTCCTAGCAGACACGGCGCGTGTGCGCACGAGAGTCTCACATGTGTATATAAGCGGTATTAGGACGTCCAAAACGACTTGTTATATGCTACTTATATTATACGATGCGCTGTCTTATTTGCACTTACCTTTCGTATATTATCACTACAAAAACTCTAAATTAAAATCTTTTTTATAATATAGGTTATGATATAATCTATAAGAATCATTGTGTTAGAGTATTGGGTGACAATTAAAGGTTGAAAGACATTCGACAGCATCAGTGTCCTCAATTATGCTAAATGCTTTTGGAATTTCGCACTTATCTTGCATATATTGTCATCTTTAACACTGCAAAATATGGTTCTTTATGGGTTCTCGGAAACATCAGAAAATTTCCTAACCTAAGAGGTGGTTTTGAATGATATTTGGCTCGATATTATGGCTATTATAGAGCCATGAAGTCAAAAACACTTATTATCATGTTTTCTGACTTCTTCAGTTTATATGATATGATAGCAGCCACAATATTAGATCAGAAATCATTCAAAGTCACCTTACGGAATAGGAAATTTTTCTGCGCTTTCCAAAGACCTACAAAGAAAATTGATTAGCGTTTACCCAATTCATAATAATCGATGAAAACCAAAAGTTAAATCAATTTTTTCATTTTTACTTTTCTTCACTTTAGTGAAAAAGAAAATGATTGAAATTTGGCCTCAATGGATATAGGGAATCATCGATTTATGTTATGTATCCAAGCATAGTTTTGTCTCAATTGGAATGTTTTAAGAAATATTTTAATCCAAACATATCATGCAAACAAAAACGAAGTTGTTGCGTGTAAAGAGACTGGTAGCCTCTCGCGTTGGAGGGAGCCGGGGCGGCGTGTACTTGGCGCGAAACACTACCGTGTCTCTTAATATTTCTGCATTTCATCCTCAATATTTCTTTTAATATATGAAGTGAAGAAAAGTCTAGGCCAAGATTTCTTGGCGAATGTTTTTTTTTTATAAAGAGATTTCTTTTGCATCTATTCCTCAATGGTCAGTGTGTGTGCAGGGTGACTCCGTAGAGGGATTCTATAAGCTGCCGACCAATTATTTATAATTAACTGAAAGTCCCTCTCCTGGCGTTCCTCTCGCTACTGCAATTGCCCGAGAATGGCAAAAGCCACAACGACAATTCAATTTAATTGATATAGCAAACGCGTTAACAGCCATCATGCGGAAAAGTAACGTCGTTCCATTCCGTATCGACTAATTGTTTACATGCAATTCGATTACTTGGAATCGATTAAGTGCATTTGAGAAATTATTATTTTTTTGTTATTAACTTTCTTATTATTTTTCTCTTAATATATAAATTAGTTATACAGGTTTACACGAGTTGTTTGTAATTGTACATTGATTTCCCATTTTTACCCGGGAAAAGTTCCGTAGCGACTAGCAGGTACTTGGGGGATTTCAATTCTATTTTTTTTCAACGACTGCCCGAGTTTCTTCATTTCCTGGTCTAACGTCTTCAGAAGATCCTCAAGTTTCGTGGATCCAGATATTTTTGTATCCGATAACCTCTCGATTGGTTGCGACTGTTTTTTCAGAATACAACGAAATATAATAATTAGACAAGATTCTAAGAAATAAAATAAGAACAAAGGGTTTATCGGAATAAGCATACTAAAAGTGTCAAGGGTTCTATCCCCATTGTTTATGAAGGTACATGCAAAAGATGGAGTCGATTCATTGCGTTTTGCACCCGCCAGCGTGTCCACGCACACAATTTTCGTAGTGAAAAACCGCGGGCGATTAGCTAATTTCCCGTTTTTGAAAGTAAGATTAATTCCAATCAACGTCAAAATTCGTACCCATGTAGCTCTGCGTATATAATATCAAAAGGTATTTTTTTTATGTCGATCGAAAAAGAAATACGAGTAGTACAGCTCGCATTTTATCGTTAGGCGCGCGCCAGAGAAAAAATCGAGTGATAATAAACTATACCCAGTGACTTCGTCCGGGGTGTGCAATAGAACTGGATCTCATTTAATAACAATTGAACTTTAGAATCGATTGTATACTTATTCGAATGTAAACCCTTATTTTATAGAATTTTCAAATTATATGATACTTTACCATAACAAACACCATAGTCAGCGTGAACACGGTCAAAATTAAAATAAAGATGTTCTTCATGTCGATAAATATATGATACTTCTTATAAGACTCACGTACACTATCTTGTCGGTGTCAATAGTCACACTGCATACGTTGGAAGATTCTTGGATAATGTTTTTTATATATATGTAGACATGGCCTCGATTAGATATGCATCTGATGAAACAAAATGTGTATGCCATGTAAATGAGCACGAGTTTGGCGGAATAGATAATAGTAATCAAATATTAGGTATATTTTTATACATTGACGCAGGTACGTTGGAATAAATAATTTATAGTTTCTTATCTTGATACGCAATTGTGTCAGCCAAAATTTTCGAATGGAAAAGTTGTGCAAATGTTGAATTAATTTTAGTTCCTCCGCATCGTCTGCGTTGCATAAAAATTTTGAAAGACGTCATTAACCCTTTCAAGGCTAATGATGAGAAATGGCATCATGAAGATTTCCTCGAATTTTGGAACATATCTTTTCTATTTTATTGGCTAACTGAATTTTGGCTTTTTGAAGACATTCGACTAGATGAGTTAAAGGGTAAAAAACAATCATTCAACTGAAAAAACAATTGTTCAATATTGGTCAGTTATTGGTCAAAAATGACAAATCGATATTTTGCGATTTCAATGATCAATTCGTCATGTATATGCTATACTTAATCGATTTATGCATGTTTGACATCGAAAAAAAAATTGAGCCTGAAAGAATTAACAAGAGCTTTTCCAGAATTTGAACTTTTGAGAAAATTTTAGGTATACATTTAACATTCTGTGACAGCTTGACTTTGCGAAAGCTATATTGCGCACTTAAAAAACTCATTTGCATATATGATGAATTAGTTTAGAGAGCTTTTGCTTTTTAAAGCTCATTTGTGCAGATCAAAAATCTTTTATGCATTCACTAAGCTTATCTTTCTATGCTTCTGTGCAAAAAGTTCATTTGTTGATGAGCAAATAGTTTATTAAACTTTTGGGCATCACGAAAGCTTTTTTCTAGTCATACAGTTAGCTTTTTCCAAAGATTCTGCTTGCTCTAAAAGCTCATTTTCTGACGATCAAAGACTCGGGAGAGTTTTTTTGCGGAGGACTAAAGCTCTTTTACGCCATAAAATGAGCTTCTTTCAAAGCTTTCGCCGGCATGATTTCAAAAGCTTCCACGTCCCCCGAAGGCATGTGTGAGCATACACTATAAATTTGCCATAATCGTTGAGTGTGCAAATAAGCCCATATCTAACTCGTGAAATTGCAAAATTCACACAGCGAAATCATCTGAACGTTGATTGGTAATAATTTTTGAAACATGAAAATTACAAATGAAGTCTCCCTCTTGACTTGTTTCACTGATGGGTGTCTGGGAGGACTGAGGAATCGTTGGAAGCGCCATTTAAGGTCTTGTCTCACCTCAGATTTATTCGTTCACCGGTCGAATGACATTCCCGTCATCGCGGATCAACGTTCTCGGGAATCCTCGTTCTCTTCTTCGCGTTTTTCCGCCACCGATCACTCGCTGATCTACACATATACACTATACCGTGCGCATCAGCGCCCTCTACACTCCGTCCACTATATATATAGCTCCCTCTAGACACCATGCCATTCCCATTAGTCATTATTAATTCAGAACATAAATATTTTGTAATTATTTTAGATTTTTTTCCCTAGTTATTTACAGTTGCATTTTATTATTACAAATTTTTTTCTCTCGTTATATTGTTAAATATTCTTCGATATATAAGAGGGCAAAAAATCGGCATGTCGAGCGTCGAATCGATCACGTTTTTCGTTGCGGACTATACGAGTGAGGGCGTAAGAAGGCGAACGATGGACAGAGAACCAGAGGGGATGGGTTTGAAATAAACGCGCGCGAAAAAAGTCAACGTATGTGATAATGCGCCAGCTATGCCACACAGCGGCTTCTGCACTTGAAGAAGAGGATCAGTGACCGCCGATGTTGAACCAGAAGACGAAACCATGAGAGGGGGAAGTTAAAGGTTCGAAGGAGAAAGAAGGATTGACGTTTTTATACAACGCTTGAGAGAAATCGGTGGACTCTCATGCCGATAAACGCATTCTTTCAGGTCGATCGATTCCTCGAGTAACTCTGTAAGACAATAAAAAAATTGTTTATCGATCGTTTGTTTTTATTTTGATAGATATCTCAAAATCTATGGAAAATATGGAAAGATGTCATGGGAATAATTTTACAGAGAAGACAAGCAAAGTGGGCAAGCGTGCTAGTGTTCAGCGTGGCACTCTCAGGCGGTCCAGGTTCGATCCCCCGCTCTTGTCTGATTTTTCAGGATCGTTCGATTTAGTCGATTGATGAACACACAACAGTTTATACCCTCAAGGTTCCAAAAAAATCACCGTACACGAGTACCAAAATAAACACAACGTAATTCTGAAAAAGTATTACCATACTGTAAATACCATTTTTATCTTAATTTGTCTAGTCTTCAAGATCTGTGGATTAATTTCTGTAGTGAAGCGGTAAAACGAGATAAATCAAGATAAATTTCTCATTAAAATCATTCACAAAATTGATTATATCTCGCAAACTATGTGAAATACGACAAAAATACAGGAGACCTTTTTTGTAGAGAATTCAATTTCCTAAAAAAAAGGTTCAATAAGATTTTATCATATCTCTTAAAGGTGTCAAGATATTTGCAAAAATAGAAGTGTCTAAAATTTTTCATATTTTTTGAGTTTATCTCCTTTTACCGCTTCACTACTAATTTATCATTGTTGAATTTTAATTTCTTCGATTTCTTTTGATTTATGAGCTTAAAAAGACGATAACAGACATAATACCGGGTTAAATGACCTTAAAAAGTATCTCGTTGCCTAGGCCGAGAAATTTCCGTTCTCATGAGGTGGTTTTGAATAATTTTTGACCCATTATTTCATGTAAAAAATCTGCCAACAATTTTTTTAAATATTCGACTACTTTACTTTTGTCGATAAATTATCGTGGGAGTCGGTGACTTATGACCCTCATTTCTCACTCTCCTCTCTCGCTCTTTCTCGTCTACACTTTTTCACTCTTTAAACGAGGTACTTATTATGCCAGCACACACATCGCTTAGTCGTTACGTCGACTCGCACGTTCGTTCTCTCCTTTTCTCACTGTGTGATTGGAAATTTTCTCGCCGTCGAATTTCCCTTCTACATCTCCAGAACGATATATAGGTATAGGTATATAAACATATACGTATATACCGGATTTAGATGAAACGTTACACGCTCGGACATTTCGTACACCCGGCGTTATACTCCAAAGTTTACACTGAGAGAGATGCATGAAGAGGGGCACGTGGAAATTGAAGTCAGGGGAGGGATAGTGCAAATCGCGCCATATGTGTGATCTGGCAAATGTGCGGGTGAAGAGTCGCACACTTTACGCATTATGGCTCTTCTTGGGGTTTTAGAGACACACATTTGCGGTCCTTTTTATGTATTCCTGCCCTTGTACGAGAGATCTAGTTTTTTTTTATTTTACAGAAAATTTTACCATAATAATGTTCAATGTATTTCAAATATTTTAAATTGAAGTTTGCAATAAAATATTAAGGAAACCGACAAAATTTTACCAGAAAAAAATGTCACCAGGAAACATGTCACTAGAAAAAAAATGTCTGTATAAAATGTCACTAGAAACAATGTTACTAGAAAATGTCATGAAAATGTAACTGAGAAAAATTGTCACTAGAGAATTTTGCTATAGGGAAAATATTAGAGGAAAAAAATGTCACTAAGAAAAATCTTTACTGACAATATCACTAGAAAGTATGTCATGAAAATCTCACTGAGAAAAATGTCCATAGGAAATGTCATTGGGAAATTCTGTAAAGAACCGGTAAAAGACGATAAGTTGACATAACTTTTTCATTAAAATCTTTCACAAAATTGATTATATCTCGAAAACTGCGTAAGATACGACAAAAATGCAAAGAACCTTTTTTGTAGAGAACTCAATTTCCTACAAAAAATGTTCAATGAGATTTTGTCGTATCCCTGAAAGTTTTCGAGATATTTGTAAAAATAGAAGTGTCTAAAATTTTTTATAATTTTTGAGTTATCTTCCTCTACCGCTTCACTACTGAATTGTGCTAGGAAAAATATTATTAGAATAAAACTCAGAGAAATGTTACTATGAAAAATTTTAGTAAAGAAAAATGTCACTGCGATAATGCCATGACTAATGGCATTTTTTCCCAACTTCAGATACAATCCTTTTAATAAGTATACCCTAATCGATGTTTCAAGACTCAACGCAATAAAACCGGGAATAACCATACTCGAATTGCGTCGTTTTGCGCGCAGATGGCGCTGGTGTCACGGCGGTTAACCAATGACACAAACATACTCATACACACATTTAGTACTGCTAGTCGATGGAAGTTAAGAAGAGGGAAAGGGGAAAATGTCGACAACGTTAGACTCATAGAGACGTGTCCAAGCTCGCCCAATTACGCCCGCATTAAATCAATGTTCTATACGACCCTCGGCCATTTCGGCATCTCTCGCCCGGTAATAAACCCCTCGCAAGAAGCACGTATCTCCACACGTTCCACGAGACCCCAACTCGCGCGTTACCCTCGGTCTAAGAGACCAGGAATGCGATCTCTGTCGTAATATTTGGCTTTAAATCATGTACTGATGACAGGTCTATGTGCAATTGACGGCTTTTGATGCATTTTGTCACGTTCTACACATTGGCATGTCCATTATGGACGATTAATATATCCAACAAAACTATTTTTTCAGTAATGAATATTTATTAAATTTTATTTATGTCTGTTAACTGCAGAGTGGTTACCGATCGGAAGTTTAAAATTTTCAAAAGCAAAATTCTTATGAATATAAATGACATATCAGTTTCAATCTTTTAGAAATTGTTTGGATTACTAAATCAAAGGGCATGAACGATCGAGAAACGTAAAAATTGACAAAAATTTTTGCAGATTTGTTACCGACATTAACTTTTTTCGTCAATTTTTACCAAAAACAAAATGTCATGCCCTCAGGCATCAAGTTCTCGATGGCCTTGCTGAATTTTGGGTCTTAATATTCAAATTTACTGTTCAAACGTAAAAACGGAGAAAAATATCAATGTCGGTAACAAATCTGTAATTTTTTTCTCCTTTTTTTTCTATTTTCCAAATTTTCGTGTCTTTCAATTTATTAATTTGAATGATCTGTGAAAGTTTAGGAATGAATATAACAACACTTTTGCCGACAAAAATTGTATTTTCAAAAATTGACTAATGTGTCCTTAATAATTACTGGAGAAAAAAAATGTTTTTTTTTGTTGTTTAGGGACGAATATGGCGATGGAAAAATTGAAGGGAAACATATGGATGAGGGGGATAAGGGCATTCGCTCGAGCGCGAGATTAGCCTTGGCGCACAATTTACGACGACGATCTTATTCATCGCGCGGAGCTTTCATGTAAAAGCTTTTTCCTGTAAGCCGCGACACGGACTTTGAGCTCGGGAAATATATATTCCGTTTCCTCGCCCTTCCTGATCGTCGTACTGCATCGAGTTAATATGATATTTGTCGATAAATATAATTTATTTATTACTTAGAAAAA
>JABSMT010054867.1:0-11341 GCA_018902335.1 Eumacrocentrus americanus
TGCATGAAAATAAATATTATATAAAAACACATTAAGAGGATGGTGAAAATTGTAATTACTGACTGAAAGTAATTATTAATCATGAGCACAATTTTTTTTAGTCAATTTCATAATTTACATCTGAAAGCCAGAGAGTCTATTGAAAAATTGATGACCAAAAGGGCATAAGATTTTGTCATTTTCTTTTTTTGATTTAGATTTTTTATTTTTCAATTTTTTTCGCCCTACGATCGAGTAATTTACATGACCTATAAAGACTTGATACTGATTCACAAAAAATGTCCATTGAAAATTTTGGTTTTTTTTTTAGCAAAAATTTTTGTAGTCCTTTTCAATATTTAGGTTTTAAATTCAGATGTCCTATTGAAAACTTGATGTCATAGATGAGAAATAATTTTTTTCTCAAAATCGAAAGAAAAATTCAATGTCGGTAACAAAACTGCAAATTTTGTCTTGAGCTATACAAACTCCTGGTAAACAGCGTAGAAATGTGTATGTATATCCTCGTAGAAAAATACATGAGCGCTTCCATCAGTGTTGGTAAAGTCGACTTGATGTTGGCCTTAAAGACAACATTAAAGGATGGATATTCGGGTTGCTCGCTATAAGACGTTACTATAGTCGCTCAGAAAACGACACACTATCAAGCCAGAACACTCCGGCGTCTAGGCCAGTGGCGGACGAGTCTCAGCTGAAAATACAGTGCGTCATCAACAGATAAGCTGCTTAGGATGTTGCCTTATATACCTATACGAATGTTGTCGGGTGCTCTTTTAGCTTTCCGTTTTTCCGTCTCACTCCTCTTCATTCTCCGTGTCTTTCGCATCGTACTGCTTTATATTACCGCATTCTCTCGCTCCCTTTCGTCTGTAAAATAATGTCGACCAAGTGAAAAGCATTAAGCTTCCGGCCCGTGCGCATTTGGCGACGGTAGATTACGCGCATCAACTGAAAGAGATTGGCTGTTGAGTATTTTTCATTTGTATTAACTTTTTTTCATCTTTTCAGTTCACTGGTGATTGCATACATTTCAGTGATGTTGACTCTAAAAAAAAAGAAAGAAAAAAAAGCACTCGCAGGATTTTCGCTGATGAAATAGAATGAAAATTTATCCTATCGCACTGCTGGATAGGGTGGGTTTTTTTATACTCTTGGTGTTTGTTTTCATCGGAATTTTTGATGAAATTTATCACATCTCAAAAACTATACCAAACGCTGCAAAATTACGTAATGTATGATCAATTTTGTACAGAAATTTATGAAACCTGATAAAAATATTTCTATTCAACAATAAATATATTACATTATTTTTTTTTAGATGAAAAAATCTAAAATCCTACCAAGTTTCAGTGAAAGCTTATCAAAAAGAAACGAGTTAATCATTTGAAAAATTTCTGGCTTTTATAGTGGCAACTCATTTTTTCTTTTTTAAATTAAAATTACACTGAAGTTTCATCTACATGCCAACGTGTCGACTTTTACCAAAGCATAACGCAGAGGATGTGAGGGAGGGCATATAGTATAGTGAGAGAGAGAGAGAGAGAGTCACATGGAAGATTGCAACCTAAATTACTCTGGGCTTGGCTACGACGCGTTGGCATGAAGTCTCACGTGAGTTTACACACGAACTCGCCGAGGCCACATTTACCAACAACCAATCCTCATTTCGGCAAAAGCGTACGGAGCCGTAATGCAGCAAAGAGTATGTGACATGACGGAAGGACGAAAACGAAGAGGAAAGCAGAAAGGGTGGTTGAAAGTGAATATGTAGTGGTGATATGGGTTGATGCATTCCTGATGTGAGATAGCGAGTATATTTCTGACAAAGCATAGATACAGAATCAACATATCAAAGAGTTACATTTCAACGACACCATACGACTGTACAGTTCAGATGGCTCCAAATTATGACAAACTATTACATTTAATGAGGATGGTTAACACCACTAATCGACTTGTGTAGAATTTGGAAGAGCGGTTGAAGGCTGATGCAAATTTTCCAACTTCAAGTAATTAGCAAACAGAGTAGGTGCAAGCACAATCTCTTTACCATGGTCCATCCCTATTGCACTCAGCGTCTATACAGATATTCCACATTCCCTGAGTTCGTGTACGCCTTCCAAATTGAGTGCTTTTCTGGCGCGTCTACTTGCATTCCGAACGTGAGAGAAAAGAAAGAAACGAAAAAGGTATGTAGTTGTAGATATATACACAGTATGGTTGCTCTACGGCAATTACGTGTAGCAGTTGCAAGGCAACTTTATTTCGTGACGATCAAGTTCACTTTCTAGTTCCCCTTTTCACTTGTAACCACAATCCTACTTAATGTAAGACGGGCATCACTTCTCTTGGAGTAGTTTCCTTATTGGCTCGTCTATTACGGAAGTTTTATGGGGTTCCTTGGCAGTTGTCGAAGCAAAATAACTTTAATGGAGAAATTACAGTAATACTTCGCAAAAGAAGACTTCAACTTTTATCATTTCTATTTGAAAGGACGAATGTAAAATGAGTGAACAATATTACATTGCTTGTATGATACTTGAAGCTGATCTTCTTACCCATCGAGTCGATGGGGGCTTTTTTCGCCAATGCCCTTGTTTGCATGAGAATATACAGGTGGTCATTATTGCCAATGACCCGAGGAAAGTATCCAATAGGGACACACATGGCTTCCGTTAATGCAGCCAAATATGAAGCCTGTTATGTCGCAATTAGGGCTTTTTCATTATCTCTGTACTTTAACATCTCAATTTTTTTCATGTTTGAAAAAACTTGTAAGCTGCATATCCCCGAGGGTTCTGTTACATTTTTTTTAATACACTTCTTGAAAACAGTTCTTTATGATCAGTTAGACTAATCGAATATCTTTTTAAAAAGATCTGTTTCTTTTTCTTTTCATGTAACTATAGTAATCAGAAATGGTATTACATCCAGACTGAATAATTCTTGATATCTGATCTGCTGGGAAAAAGTGTGTTCTGCTATCAAATCTCCACAACTAAAAGAAGTAGGTTACGTCAAATACGCGTGTCGTAAGATGATCCTTGCTATAATTAAATATAACGTCGTATTTTTGATGCCTTCTAACCATGATTAAATGTCTTTCATCGGTTTCTCATCGATAATTTAAAAATAACTATCAATGCAGACTATAAGCAGTAAACTATATTAGAGAGCACATTGCAAACTGGATGGCGTTTCCCGTCTACCATTGGCCCATCCAATTTGTTTCCCCACGATGAGTAGAGAAGGACTCTTAGTTGAGGGTGGTAGAAGAGACATCGAGAGGGAACAGATATCAGGCCAGGCAATGGAAATTCTTGAGAGTGCTTGAAAGCGACAAATATTGAGTCATCATTATGGAAATGTTACGTGTGTAATCTATCGTGCATATTATCTATATAGATACCGACTGGTCGCTTCCACTTTCTCTCTATTATCTCATCTCTCTGTCCAGTTCAAATTTACTTTCCATGCACTGCAGTAGCTCTAATGATGGTTATCCTTGCACCATTTGAGCAAAATCGGATCTTATGATGCACGAAAATTCATCGTTAGCGATGAATCAATAGATTCGGATTGACTTCGGACATGGATGCAAGTACTCTTATTAGTCAGAATCACTATTAGTCGGATCACTATATAAGGCATGAATAATGCACTACCTAATGAAATAGAATACATTTTAATTAATACCATAAGATCGAAAAATTTTGGATCTGATCAGAACCGGTAATGATTGACTGGATCTGATTTTTATATCTAAAAAATTACATTCGATTATATCTAATCATTTTTTTTGCCGAAAATGACAATAATTGTCTAAAATGAAATGGCTATTGAGAAAATTTTTACGTGAAAACTGATCTGATTTTCGGTCCATTGCACAAATCCATGAAATTTATCATGAATAATTTTTCAGATTTTAAAATTGTTTCAGTTAAAGGTCCTGCGGCATGAATTCAATTTCAACCTCGATGTTTGCTATTGACCCGGACAATTTTACGCGACAATCCACGAGAACTCTTTTGCTGGTTTGACAGGGTTGGCAAGCTCGCGCGATCATATATCATGGGTCGCCAGGGTTTCGTGGCATTTGTTTTTCAATATTTCCACCGTGCCACTTTGTAGGTAGGTATAGGATTGACGTGTCCCACGCGCGCAAGCTCGACACACATATATGCAATACACATTGCAATATTGCGCGGGGTTCGTATATGTTTCTCTCACTCTCTATACTCTCTTCTGTACTCATGTGCGCGTCACGGGAAAAATCCGAGTTGATTAATTAGATCAGTGCATGGTGTGCGCGGCACACGAAGAGCATGGTCACAACATTTCCGAACGTCAGTTCGCGTCCACTGAGTGCCTCGTATCCCGAGTGCCCACACGTATATATGTGAACATGGTGGATATAATAGCTTACTCGCGACGTCACGTTTATTACACGGTGAAAGTATGATATGGCGAGAGGGAAAAGTCGATTACTCGACTCTAGATTGCAAAGGACTGTTGACATTACCTCGCCACATGTGCCACGTGCATATTTGCTGTATCTGAAATAATCAGTTGGTCATCGTTTATTCAGAGATGACCGCATTTGTGTCTATTAAGCTACTTTTGACCTCTAACCACATGGTTATACATTATTAAAATTACCATTATTTACACGGTGACATATTATGTTTGACGGATAGTTAATACAGAAATGTCTATTAAGGAAGACCTACGCGTTGGATATAGGTAGATTAGTTATTAAAAATGTTTGGTATTAAATTATTGGTAAAACTTAATAAACATGAAATACTAAACATATCAAATTTTGACCAGCGAGTTGTTATTCTTTTCTATTAAGTGATGTACTTTGGTACCTGGCGTATTTTTCGTCGTCATATATATTTCGGCAACTACATTTTGTGGGATATCATCGTCGAGTGAGTCCAATTGGATCGAAAATTGCCATTGACCGAGAACAGCTCAGAGGGGTTGCGTCCTAAAGGTTGGGAAAGAGACGGTCGCATGTGACTCAGTGAAAAATGCGACACGGTTAGTCGGTACCTTTTCAGCATAAGCGTCTGCAATATATCTTACGGTACTCGGAAGATTGCAGCGAGACCCGTGTGTGCACGGGTCGTCGACGGGCAAAGAAGGCCGGGGAGGTAAGACGCGAGGATAAAAAATTTCTTTGGCGGTTCAAGTGAGAAAGAACACCCCCTTTTGCTTCACCTCGTCTCTCGTAACTCTCGCTTTACTGACGCATATCTTAGCTTTGAAATGACAGAGTTATTCCTCCTCCTGTATACATTTGCCTCGCTTTCATGATTCTACTCCTTTACCGTACCTCCCAGGAGTTTCTTTCATCCAGGCCACAACTCTTAATGTCACGTTTCAACATAGAAACACTAATTGGGGATCGATAATACAGAGTATTGCGTTTACTTAAATGTAAGAGGAAAAAATAAGCTTAGCGTAATTGACAAAATGCTTAGCTATGTATACATCAATATCAGGAATAAATGATTGGATATAATTATGTTAAATCATTCCTGGTCCAAGTTGATAAGACAAGTTGTTCGATTAGAATTGATTGAGATTGGATCTAGTTGTAGGTTATGGGATTGTGCATCATCACTTATTTTGGAAATCAATTTCCAAAAATAAATTTAATGGAAATGTATATAAACCCAATAACTATACATTCATGATTAACGAAAGTTGATAATTTACTCTTGAGTAAATGCTTATTTATCTAGTCAAATTGTAACATTTCCACTTAACTTTTGGTGGTCTGAGCTTGTTTTCGATATAAAATATAGCTTTTAATTTGGCTGAGAATATTTATTCGCGCAGCAGTAAAAGCGAGCTTTATCGGTCAGGCCAGGCGTATTATTCCGGGCATGCGTTCTTGGCTGGGAGCAATGGAGTGTACAGGTCGAATGTGGACTGAGAATGAACAGAATTTTCATGCTGCTTATAATCCCTCTTGTAAAATGTATTTTTCAGAGTTTATCCTTCTCGAGTAGGTAGAATTAACGGAAAAACAACATGAATGTTTCTCGACGAATATTATACTCACATATAGTATTTTCTCTTCATTATGCCATCGCCCAACTAATCCATGCTATTGAAATTATTTAATAGGCGCTAATGGAAACTCGAAGTTCATTGCTGCTAATGATGATTAATAATTATGGGTATTGTATAATATCAAAATGATTGTGCTTGGGAAAGGATGCCGAGAGAAAACATGGTAATAGTCGACTATTCATGAATCCCATTCAATTAGTAGTATTATCAATTTTTAGAAGGCCTTCAGATCTAATAATTAGCCATGGTTCATTAATTTCTTTTTACTGCGTCCATTTTTTTTCTGGAAAGAACTTTAGTTGTTTATTCGAAGCAAATCAATAAAATTCGAATAAGCCAAATTGATAGACATTCCACGAAGAATTGCAGAAACAAAATGAACTCTGATGTGTTTTACCCATTATTACTACAGTCAATAAACTTGGATTGAAGTAATCTTGGGGCGCTAGACTCGACAGCGTCGATATAAAGGCTCCCCATAGGTCGCGTCGCCTTCATCTCGAGTCAGGGACGACGACCAAGAGTGTGGATCACCAGGGTAACGGCTGCTCTCTAAGCTATATTATGCATGCCGTTTTCTCTCCTTTCGCACAATCCACTTTTTTCTTTCTCTTTCGTTTTTTTTTCACCCATGATCCCCCTATCCACTTGCCGCGAGGCCGCCAATATAGCTGGAGGTCTTGTAAGCTCTCGGACCATTTGCCCTCGAGGCTTCCTAAGCCGAACAGGTGCGGCTTTATAGTCCACTGGGTTTTCAAAGAGATTATTATTGCCGTTTATATATTTCTCTTTTGTCTGGGTTATTCAGCCAACACAATGGTGCATATGTATTTGCGTGGGTATAATATAAAATGAGAGCTTCAGTTTTATTGCGTAAATAATATCGTACATTGTATATAGGTATATTGAGAAATGTTGATGTAATGATTTATATATGTTTAAATGCTCAACGATTGAAAAGCATCGTATTTTATCTAAATGTAGAATGGATTCATTGAAGTGATTTATTCTACTTGGTGTTTGTATATATTCCACTGAATATATATGATCTAAACGAGTTATCAAATTTCATGCATCCGGAAAACTTCATGCCCGCATCCTCTGGCCAGATATATCCGCTGGCAAAGCTCTTACCCGGATTCCCACAAACGATTGCCAACATCTGGCGCCCATCTATTGACTGCAGCTTCCATGTATATATAATACTGAATTGGAGGCCTGTTCCACCCTCGAATACCTCCATTCACTAGTAGAGATGTGTGCCGTTATTCGCATTATATCACCCACTAACATCATATCCTGTCTAGATATATATCCATTCAAGTATAAATCCAACAATGTACTACTTTCATTTGTGGTCCCTGTAGAAAATTCCCTATTCAAAAAATTCATATTGATATTTTGTTACGTTAAAACATTTTTATTAAATTCCAGTCCCAATAGATACGATTTTATTACAGAAATTACATATAAGATATATTATTATATTTGAATATGGTCATGTATAATTTATGGATAATTTGTCCATAAATTATCTGCATCATATATGTATAAATTATATACATATAATTATAAAAGACACCCAATTTCAGGTCTCTCAGTCGATTTTCAGTATAGGTCAGGTGTGATTGTAATCAACTGTGACACAGTACAATGATACACTTTAAACAGCATTATATAAAGGCATGACTGCCGCGCGATAAAGGTCGCTAGCCCTTTACTTGTCGAGCTTGCGAACAGTCCGGTTGGATAATCATCGTGATGAATACATCTTTAGCGTGCTCGAGCACCGTAACGGTGCTTCCTTTGGTGGAATTGAAATTTATTGAAAGCCTAGCGACTCATTGTCTCTCTGTCCATTCACTTCATTCGACGAGTGAAAGAGACAGACTATAGAACAACACAGCCGCGCATATAGAGCTTTACATATATGCATATATATATTTTTGCCAGTTTATTCAACATTGGTGGCCTGTTTGTTCGTTACTTCCTGCACATAAATCGTCTGTTTTCCGTCACACCGCCATCATTTATGCCGTTACACAAACGCCTATATCTCCACCCACCATATCCGGCTGGATGAAAACTCGATCTGACAATCATATACACCGTACGGATTGCTATTTGGTGTATATTTCTGTGTGATGATCCAACGATGAGGCTGGTGATCTGCCAATGACAAGCTTGCATGTGAGAAGGGGCAAAGTACAATCTACAGCGATCCTTAAAGTTTCAATATCAACTTGTGCATTTGACATGTATCTGAAACTACAATGTACTACTGCTGAGAGCATATATCAGGTACAAACGAATATAATATCGACTACAAATAAACTATAAAGTTTTTGAAGGAGCGAAAAGCGAGTTCTTAGTTTTAACTCGATGAAAATTCTTTTGGTCCGCTTTATTGTAACGCAATAACTTTCGAATACATCAATCGATTTTCACTAAATTTAGCTCAGATACTTATGATACCTTTTTATCATGGATCAAGTTCGTTGGAGAATGAAATTGGAGCTACTAGTTAGATTACTTTGATATTAAATAAGGAGATTAATTGATTTAAATGTTAGCATTTCTGATTATCATTTTAGCACTATTTAGAAACTTTCATTAACAACGGACGTAGCAAGTTTGGTCTCTTAGCCATTGATATTTTCACTTCCTTGTTGTCATTCTCGAGCGAATTTTACAGTTCTCACAGATCTACTATAAGTTATTCGAATGTTTACATGAATGAAAAATTACTGCAACTAAAATAAAAAAAATTGTCATTACATTTTGAAATTCAAAAAATATTAGACTTTTTCATTGGCATTTGAATAAATTTTCAGATGCCTTTTTCTATGCTAGGGTAGTACATCCTATACCTATATCTGCGTATGCGATGTCGAAAAATGTCGAGAATAAATCAGCACTCTACAGAGTTTTCAGATTGTTCAAAGGAACTCTATCACACAAGCTTGCACGATGCTTGTACACCATTCCACGCGAGATTTTTCAGTGTCTCGCATGCTGTTATAAAGCTCAAAGACGATGCATTCGCGCGAGTCTCGGAGCGAATAAGCTCATGCCTCGCGAACAACCAGAATGAAATGAAATTTCGTCAAAGAAAATAGGTGAACAATCAAAGTGAAATAAAAGAAGTGAATAGCTTTGAACGTTTATTGCAGTCATGTCAAGAATGATTTGATTATCTTTCCTCACTCTCTTGTAGGTATAATGGAAATATTTCTCTGGAGCGTCCCGTAAAATGGACACATGTTCAAATTTAGCTGAAATTCGGTACAGACTTTCGTTTGGGTATGCAATGAGAGCTCTATGAAGGATTTTTGGCGACTTTTACATAAACAATCGTGTTCATCCAATAAATGTCAAAATATTGTTATATCTTGGAAAATATTCGAGATAGATATAAACTTCATATACATTTTTTGTAGGGAAGTATATTCTCTACAAAAAACGTATATGTTTTATTATTGTATCTTGCATAGTTTTAGAGATATAATACATTGTGAAAAAAAAAAAAAAATTTCTGGGTATATATATATATACCTTGATCTTTGATCCTCTACGTCGTGGAGACTGTTCAGCATAATAGTTTCATAGTCGTATAATTTTTCTTGCATACGAAAGCGGTATTTTATCGCTTTTGAATTATGATAAAGAGAGCGTAGACTCCAGTGCCAACTATCGAGTTCCCGCGAGGATTTACCATGCCCGGACCCTTCCGGTTCATTCTTTATATTCCCTCGTGGAGTGGAGAAAGTACGCGGGGAAATATGGTGGGGATGGGAAAGTGACGATTTAGAGTTTGTCGAAAGCGACAAGTGGACAATGATTCTACTTGTATATACCATTAATGTAGTATTTTTGTTGTCATATATAAAAATAGAAAAATGAATAATGGCACTGTTCAACATGTATATGGGCGTGGTGAGTATGTATTTATGTGTGTGTATGGGCAAGCGAAGAAGCGTGAGCGGTGGAGTGGAAAGGGAGTACAGAATGGTGGTCGGCAAAGGGGCGAGCTCGACTCCGGACTCGACGCTGAGAATGGTAGGAAGCAATTAATAACTTTGTCGTGGCAGGTAGGCAGGCAGGCAAGCCGGCAGGCTTGGTAGCTCCACTACGTTGCAATAATTACGACGTCACGCCTCCTGCCCAACCTAATTAACTAATGCTATACGGTATACGCGCGGTGCGCGGTGGTCCTTACTATTTTATTTTTTGCTAATTCGCAAATTTTCTTATATGCGATGCGAACGGCAAAATTGCTGGCGCCCCAAAGCTGCGAGTATAGGCCGCATCACTGAGATAACTTGCGCAGCAATGGGGGAGGTCATTTGTCATGTTGGGAAAGAATTAAATGTGTTTCACGTTGATTTAAATAATAAAAAATAGGAAAGAAGTTTTGTTGAAAATTTTGGAAATATTTTAGTTTCATGAAATTTAAGATATCTCGAAAACTATACGAAATACAGCAAAATTAGATATGAGCAATTTTATAGGAAATTTAATTTCCTACAAAAAAGGTCTCTTGTAATTTTATCGTATTTCGTATAGTTTCCAAGATATTTTGAAAGATGGAAATTTTGCCATGTTTGCAAGGTAGATAAGACTGAAATACAAGTAAAGAAAATATATGTATAAATTGTGTATATACAGCTCAATCGATATATGTAATTTATGATATATATAAGAATCCTTTCTATCTCGTAATGTAACATTAGAAATGTTACATCAGTGTTCTGTAAGAAATTCGCCGTGTCAGGAATATTGCAGGACTTGCAAAAAGAAAATACGTTGGATCGCGTGGTGTCTTGTTCGCATGTCCTTGGTCGACCACGTTCACAGAAAACGTGACCAGTGTGAACCCTCACGAATCGATCAATCGCAAAGTTTATTCTCTAAACGTGACTTACGTTAGCGCATCCAGATAAATGTATGTAGCTTGTCTCTAAAACCGCATCAAGGGACATGTGAAAAAATTTTGAAACTTTTCTGTGAATTCGATTTCACATATGCAAATTATTATAAAGGAATAGGGGATGTAGTCACAGCTGACGACAAAATATTTATAATTATTTCAGGTTTAACCACGTTATAACCATAAAAATCTCGCAACCGTTATCAAAGCCTTTTGAATAGTGCTGTAAAATTGTTATGAGCCTTCCTCATCAACTTCGTATATAATCCGGAGAAAAGAAGTTGAGACTCTCTTGCTAAATGTGCTGAGCTCTATATATATATA
>JABSMT010054878.1:0-11337 GCA_018902335.1 Eumacrocentrus americanus
TATAATACCATCCAGGGAACTTAAAGAAAATCTTTTATGGAGCATCAATATAGGACAGAGGAAGTATCTTCATAACAGATCCGATTTCTGTCAAAGACTTTATCTATCTATCCTCTTCATCACTTTTCCCATTTCCTCTATCACCAATTTCTATCGCTCACTTCCCATATATATAATGCTTCTAAAGAAAAAACCAACTTGTAGACGTCAATATTGTATCCTCTACAAGTCAATTCTGTTATTAAGCGGTAAAATAAGTCGACAATTTATCACGAATTAAAAAAATTTCCATTTTTTTTCGAATATTTCGAAAAATATGAGGGATACGATAAAAATGCATCAGACCTTTTTTGTCGGAAATCAAATTCTCTACAAGAAAGGTCCTATACATTTTTATCGTATCTCGCATAGTTTTCGAGCTATTATCAATTTTATTTTTAACAAATTTTGGTCCTCAACAAAATCGTTTATCCGGATTTTTCGAAATATCTCGGAAACTACACGAGATACAATAAAATTTCATGGAGACTTTTTTTTATAAAATTGAATTCTCCACAAAAAAGGTCTTATACAATTTTGCTCTATCTTTCTAAGTTTCCGAGATACAAAAGATTTTGTAAACAATTTTAATGAAATTGTCATTTATATGGACAACCAACTGTAGCTGATGACACAGTATTTTAATCAACTCCTGGATTCTTTTGTAAAGTGCTCGTTCGTCTCTCTATTACACCATCAAGCTTCTATACTTTTTTTCATCAATGTGTAACCTACTGGCAGCTTGATTAAACCTAGCTAGATTAATGTTCCCTGTGCCGTTGATTAATGACAAATCAATTACTCGTCAATATAATAGCTCCTCTGAATTTATTTCAAGCTCACCTAAAACAAGCAACGAAATTCACGCAATAATAGGACCAGCACAACTAAAAGCATACTCGATTGTCGCATAAGATTGACTTTGTTGTGTGATGAAGAAGGTAAACGGGGTCATTTCATTCGGCAGTGACATCGATTGGTATTGGTAACGATAGATGTCTTTCACCTGAATTAAATTTGGCACAGTTACGTTCCATTCATCTTCCATGACTAGGCGTGTATATATATATACCGAGACACTATTCTCAAACTCGTCGACATTGTATTCCTTCAAATTGGCACATCGCTGATAAGAAACTTGTGGGACATCATTGTCTTGAAAGCAATGACACAAGCTAAAGGGATGTAGCGAAATAAAAACCAATATTCAATAAGGCACAAGAATAAATATAAAAGAGTGAACACTCAATTGAGGTGAATGTGCTGCTCTTGGTCTCAAAACATTGTTTCATTTGTCTACAGAATGCTGGTGCTGGTGCTGCTGCTGCTGGGAAGGGTTCCAAGACCCGAATGGAGTCTGAAAACACACGATGGTCCAAAAGAGGGATGATGAAGTGCAGGAGTGGAAGCAGAGAGTAGAAGGGGGTGTCCTAGACCCTTCGAACGCACGCGACGCTTATTGATCTGACTAGACGGGGTAAGAGGGTGGGTGGAGGAGTGCACGAGGAGGTCGAAAACGCGGCGCCAGGCTTCCTCAGCGTTGTCCTCCACGTCTTCGTTTGATCTACAGCACCCACTACCAAGCTCAGGGGCTATAGTGAGATGAATCGTGCCTGCGACGAAGGTCTTTATCAATTGGCTTTGCCAGATGGAAAATGGGTTGAGGACGATGCTCATTCAGTAGATAATCTACGGCTCTCTCTGCCTGTGGTGCTTGATTTGCTCGTCTTATTCAATTTTCCCGATGAGACATGCATGGAAGAGCAAAAATTATCCCTTTGCAAGACAACTAGGATCCACTAGAGGGATTGAATGTTCAACAGGCAGCTTTGAAAGTAGAATATGATTGAATTGATATCGCGAATTGGTGATAAAAAGTATTTATACAATTGTACAATTTCTCATGGGAAATCAATGATTCTTCTACGTTGAAACAGCGACTTTATTGTTATATTTCCCATAGACTCGACCACTTCTCGTCGTTCTGTAGTCGATCTGCTGCGTCGTTTGTCCAACTTTGGAGCTGTTAGACACATGGGGACCATCTCCCGTGCAGAGACGTTTGACTTTGGTCCTGATGCCCGTGGCATGCTTCGGATGGAGTATCAGGCTGATTTGTCTATCATTCGTAGCAGAGGCCATTGATACTGTTGTCTTCGTGGTGGGACTCGACCTGGACGTGATGTCCAGTCCTTTGAGTAGACGTAGCGGTGACATTGCACGGATTGCCTTGATTATTCGATGACGAAAACCCCAGAGTATGACGGCTGTCGTTAGCCAAGCGAACCAGGGACTCGCTCTGGGGCTTGGTGCTGGCTCTCTTGACCAAAGAAACAACATCTGTGGGACCAACCAGATGATTAGTTTGCAATAGTTTGGATAGGTCAATTAATTCTAGAGTGACTAGTTTAGGGAGTAATTGAGTTGTTGGTTGGTTGATGAATTGATGGTGCATGAGCTTCACCTTATAGACCCACTCCTTGATGCGATGGCGGAAACTGAGAGGTCGGTCGACGAGTCGGAACATAGAACGGCCGTGAGTTGAAAACTTGAACTTGGGACAACAAATATTCCTCTTTCATCAGCTTCAAAGGAACGCAGTGGTCAAGCTACTGATACATCCCCAAGCCTGTGAAATATAATATAAAGTCCACAAATTAATTGCAAACAAAACAATATATATTCGACATTGTATACTTACGGAAGTTTAGATGTTGGCAGGATTTTTAATCTTGGATGACGATTGATGAATGAGAAATTTACTTTTGAGAATTGAGATGACCCTTTGACTTGTCTTTTTGTTCTCGCGATGGGTTTGACGAAAGGCACGCGTCTATAACCAATTAAGAGGACGTTTACCACTTATTATCATTGGCTTTGACGACGTTTTATCCTTCGCCGTGAGATTTAATTGCTGGTCGCTGTTGGTCCTGCGAACCAATGTTTCAATGCCAAAAAATCGGCCCGTTATCTTTGAACACCGGACGAAATAAGTTTTATATAAAAAAGAAAAAGGGGAAACTAGTGTAGATAACATATGAAGCTGAGAAAAGAATTTTGACAACTGCCTGACGTTGCTCAGGATCTTTGGAATTGTCTTTTTTTTTTCTTCTCACACACACCCCTTTATCCACCATCATATATGAAAATAGGAAAAGTTCATCTATCAAGAGCGCTACCTTAATCATCTCATTGAACAAATATTTTGTTGAAGAAATTAATTGAATTTCTTCCTCTAGATGAGAGATTATTTGCCAGCCGAGTAGAATTGAGGTAATCCAGGTGGTTTGTCAGTGCTCAAGCAAGCTAGGAGCTCTCTCGTCTTGTTCCCGGGGACGACGTCACGGGTTTGTGTAAGTAGGTCGAAACCTGGATACGTGACCCGTAAGAGCTTCGTCCCTTGCTCCTTTCCACCCTCGCAGTCACTATTACTACTCTCACCCACACCAGGTCTCTCTCTCTCTCTCTCGTATCACAACCCCTTCTGAGGTCATGGAGTTCCAAGGAATGAAGCTATCTTTTTCGCTCTACTCGCTGTTTCATTGATCTAAAAGAGATCGATCAGTCTTTGTCATCGATTCAATGTAAATAATCTACCTTTGATTCGCTCGTTCACGCTATATTGATTCCCTTTTATGAATCAGAATGGAAGAATCGTTCAAACAAAAAAGGAAATAAATCTTACTAACAGCAACTATTTGATTACGATGACACTGATCAAGATGACTAGTCATGATTGAGGAACAAATTTCAAATCAAATGTGTCTGATTGCACTGGTTCATTAAGCTCGGTGGAGGCTTGCTCGGGATCTTGGTACAAGCACTGGCAATTAGAATAATCAGAGTTATGTATCGAGGTAGAGAAGCTTTGTCAAGTGCAGTCAAGCTATTCGATTCATGGGCATAGCGAGACAGAGAATGAGTGAGTAAGTGAGAGAGAACAAGTCCTGGCCTCGTTGTGAATGGCTTCATTATTCTCAGAGTGACGTTATTTCCTAGTCGTGTTATAACTCCCTATTAACCCAATTGAATGTACAGATTTTTTTTGAGAATACTCATGTAGAGCAAATCGTCATAGAGAGAAGTTTATGTTAAAGCTTTGATGAGCTCCACATTTGGTGTGTGTGGTTCCCAACTGGTCTTTTGAGATCGCGTGCACCAATATCGACCTCTTTATATAGTTGGCAAACTTTGGCATCCACCTCTGCCCTTGACATTAGAGGCAGACAATACAGAGAGCAGTATAGAGTGGGCTGCTATCCGGAAAGACGAGCAATTGCTTTTTCTTCCTGTCGTTCGAGGCGGATAGTTATCAAACTCGTTCAGATATGTTCCAATCCTTTTTTTTTTGTTCACCAGCATCAGCGTTATCTCTGTCAGATGAACGAGTAGAGGATGGCGTGTGCGAAGCATCAGAGAGACAAGAACGAGCAGATGATTTATAGCTTATACTTCCCAACCGGATCCACTGGGAGTTGCTTTTCAATGCAGCGACAATCTCTTCCTTCTTCCCCATCATAATCAGTCCACCACCACAATAATTCTCTCCTTTTTCCCATCTCTTTCCTCTATACTGAATATTAAAAAAAAAGCTAGAATAAAATATTTTTCTCTTCATTGTTAGGCTGCATGTCATGGCAATTTCATTCCAAACAATAAATTGCCGAGTGATTTGCGCATCGTGGAATTGCTGGAGAAAACAATTTACAGTGAGCGCGATTGACCCATGACCTGCTGTAACACACGATAAATCTAGTCACCACCACTTGGAGATAATATCTCGACGATCGTGCTATGGAATAATGAGTATCGATTCCCGTACAACCTCGGGGACATCATTGAAGAGGCATATGAAGCGAGCGTTGGCAACGTGACCCCTGAGGGCACATTGGAGTAGATCTCTTTGTTGGTGGAACGTTGCTGATAAGTATCTACTGCCAGAGAGAATTCGAGGGAACTTCTTGGAGTGTCTTCAGGCCATCACGAAATCTCGCTTCTGGCAGATAGTTGGAATTGAATTTCTGGATCAATGTATACAGAGACATGGTGCTGCTGAAAGGCACACTTTTACACTTGGATACATATTTCTCTGGGTTGACTCATATGATGTATAGCGGATTTGTTGAATTAATTTGAATAATAAAATTAACCCAACAGCTTTAGAGAGATACGATGATTTTTCCAATTGACTTATTCGCTCAAGATCTTGTTTCAATGAAACTTGCGAAATGATTTTAATGAGATAAAAATTTTTATTTAACAGATGTCTGCAAATAACTGGTCTGTCTACGGCTGTCATGGGCCTCGTGACTCATACATTGCATACATCACTTTTAAAATCCACGTAACACCTTTTATCACTGGGTGAACATGTCCAGGATAGTTATATAGTTGCGATGTAGACTGGAGAAATGCTTGGGTGCATTGTCCTGTCGCCTCAGCAGCACAGATAAAACCCATTCAAGGATATGCGAACATAGTTGCATGACGAGATTGCTAATCTATATTGTCCAGGTGTGAACACACGAGCAGTGATCAAAGTTCTATTTAGTGTCCATGATCCTTAAGGAATGTCATTAAAGAAAATGACTAAATCAATTGCGCCAGCAGTCAGAGAGAAGAATGGCTCAGGCATTGTTTTGTCTCTGGTGAACGCGCGTTCAAAGATGTAGATAGTCAAGGCCCGGTTCCTCTACCGTGGGGGCAGAGGCACAACAAGAGCAAGAAGAGACACACCATCAGCGAGACCCAAGGCGCAGAAAGAAAGAAAAAGGTCCAGAAGGAGGAGAACGAATGCAAGAGACGAGTAGAAGGAAAGAACCGCACATTGGTGGGGAGTAGAACCAACAACTCAAGCACGTGGAGACTCGAGACTTGGTGTCCCTCATTCAGTAGTGTTTCCACTGCCTTCAGACAATTTCCTCTCACATTCAGTATCCACTCAATCTCCCAAAAAATAATAGTGTGCTGCTTTCGCTCGTGTTTCTACCCAAATCCATTTGGATATCCAACCACGAACCATCGCAGTTAAAGGTCAACGCGATCATGTGACTTGGGAAGATTGCCAATTAAGATTGAAGATCAAGTGTCGTCATTTCGGCCGATTTATCAAGATGAGTATCAAGAGCCTGGCGAGTATCCTCGCGAGTTTATTGATCCTGTTGGAAGTGACCTCGAGGCTGGATGCAGTCGCTTCTAGCCTCGAGTCAACACTGCAGAACCATCAGGACCATCACATCGCGCCGAGTCTTCACCGCAACAACTGGTCCAGTTGGCACCGTCACCAGGCCAAGTCTTCGTCGCATCATCCACCTAGAGTGCTGCACGACTCGTTGCTGATGAGAAATCCTCGAAGTCGTGAGGCAACTCGACATTCTCATGCTGCAAGATCAGTTGCTGATCGACTGGATGACGCGACCAAGTCGCCTCCTCGTCACACTGATCATGACAAGACGGATGGGCCTGAAAAACTCACCGCTCTGGCCGTTGCCGAGTACTCCGGCACCAGAGCCGTAGCTTACGCTGGCTATCATGGAGATCAGCGTGGAATTGTGGCAACTAGAGATGGTCTCACCACCCAAACTCCTTTGTACACTAGACACCATCCCGGGTGAGTTCGAATGGAGATTATAGCAACGATATTGATCTGAATGGGACCATAGAGGAGATCGTTGAGTATCGATTGCGGAAATTCGAGGCATTAACTGGCCACTAAGCTGATTAGATCAGCCAGAAGGTGGTTCATAAGAAGAGGAAGGGGATTGATGGATTGATCGGTTCGCTTTCTATCCAGGAAGCGATTCCTAGATAACTCTTGATCACCACCAATCTAAACGTCCAATTCACATTGGTGGAGAGATTTTATATAGCTTTGCTATATGGTCTTTGAATGGGTTTCATTAGCATATATTCTTCCCACGTAGCTGCAATTAGTGTGGTTTCTGTCTGGGCTTTGTGGATTGTTTATAATTTATATCCATGCGGTTAGTCTGCTGCCAGACATGCTGTTTCTCGTGGTATATAAACGAATGGGGGAGAAGTCATATAACCAGAGCAGAGAACAGCTCTGTGTGCAGCTTACATATTTGCACGAACTCGTTCAAGAAGTTGATTATCTCGTGCATTCCATGAAACAGAAGACATTTGCTAACAAGATCAATTGAAGAGATTTATTCGTTTAGCTTTGTAAATGATTCATGATAATCGATCAATCTTAGAGCTGATGTATGTATGTATGTATTATACTGTTCCATTGAACATGGTTGATGATAGAAAGAGCTATATAGTGAAAGTTCCCTGATTGCTTATTTGCTCGATGCTATTGCTTCAGTGTAGTTCCCATGAGTGTTCTATGGAGTTATATTATAGAAATTCCTCAATACCATTCAACACATACATATCCATGATGTCTGAGGAACGTAAATCCATTAGCTCTGCTGGAGTTTCCCGTGTAGCGAGGGTTGAATAGGTCGTGGGTCGAGAAGGCGGTTTACCAGAGAAACATCACGTTCAGGAGATTTAACTATATAGAAACTACATTATGGACCAAAATGCTTGATCATGAATAATAAATAAAAGATAAGCCTAGGAAATAATTCAGTAGTGAAGCAATAAAAGTAGATATCTCAAAAATTATGAAAATTTTTAGACACTTTCATTTTTACGAATATCTCAAAAACTTTGAGAGATACGAGGAAATCTTATAGAACCTTTTTTGTAGGGAATTAAATTCTCTATAAAAAAGATTATTAGCATTTTTATCGTATCTCCCATAGTTTTCTAGATATAATCAATTTTTTAAAACATTTTCATGAAAAAGTCATCTCGACTTATCTTCTTCAACCGCTTCACTACAGAATTAATTCTATTCGAGATAAATCTTTCTAGGCTTTGATTATTGCAATGCTTTGTGATATTCGGTCCATTGACAGGAGAATAATTGAAGTGAATATGGGAGGGAACGATTAAATCGAGTATGGAGTCGTAGAAGGTTGCGAATTCTTTTCGCCATCAGCTTTGTCGGTCTCACAACTCGTTGCAGTAAAACGAGTTCTCTCATTCCATATTAGTCTGTATAAAACAATGTTGATACTAAACGCCAGAGTATATACTGGACTTGGTCCTCAAGGTCCTTGGTATGATATTATTAAGGCTACTCTTTTATTTCCTGGATAATTCTCGAGTATAAAAGCTTGGAAAAATAATCACTAATTTACTGCTTTCCTGGCTAAGCTTAGTCTAGACATTTTTGCCACGTTATTAAACCATGACTCATGGTCTCTCTGGTTACTCTGTGGCTGAGGGAAACAGAGACTTATATCTCGTAGTGCCCTCCAGCAACCAGGGTATAGAGTTCTCTGGATGCTGTGGTATAGAGGAACGATAAACTGTATACGAGAGGGAAACAGAGAGATGATTGAAGGATAATGACAGGTGTCAGGCGCCTTATTGGCACCACGTTGACGCGTAATTACCCAGATTGAGCATTGCAAACCCACCATCAAGCAATTTTGTAATTTGGCAGGTTTGGGACGCTACCGATAGCAAATAAGGCCCAGAGGGTCTATACTCTCTGACTCTTGGGTCCTAAGAACCTTTTTACTCGGCTGAACAGAAACTGAAGTGTTTGAGAAGAAGGCCTTGGTGAAGAAAGACACTAAGACACGGTGGACTCGACTACTCCTCGTGTGAACGAACTCTATATATACATGAAGAAGAAGACCGGCGTTTCTGAAATTAGCACTGCGTTTTTATATGCGGTATCGTCGTATACATACCAAGCAAAAGATGTTTAAACGTGCGTCAGGTTTGATACATCGCTCGGCTAAAGTGTTTATAAGATTAATGCGCTCCAGGGGAGGCGAAAAAAAAAAATGATTCTGCATATGCAAATGCAAGAGGAGGCTGCTGGAGTATAAACATCTCTTCTTGGAGAGTTGAAAGAAATTTTTCTTCTGACTTATACTTTGAACCGAAACTCGATTGAACAAATAATTATTACTCCTTTTTCGCAACATCAAGGAGCTTTTTTTGTTTGTTTGTTTGAAGCTGTATTGTTGTATATAGATTAAATTCTGTAGTGAAGCGGTAAAAGAAGATCAGTTGAGATGATTTTTTTATTTAAATGTTTTACAAAATTGAGTGTATCTAGAAAACTATGGGAGATACGATAAATATGCAAGGAACCTTTTTTGTAGAGAATTTAATTCCCTACAAAAAAGGTTCTATAACATTTTATCGTATCTCCCAAGGTTCTTGAGATATTCGTAAAAATGAAAATGTCTAAAAATTTTCATAAATTTTCAGTTATCTTCTTTTACTACAGAATTTTACAATGGCTATAAATCGAGAATAAATTTCGCTGTAACACACTCGAGTTTATTTTTACATTTCTGCGCTTCTTTTTATCCCTCGACAGCAAACTATTTTCGTTCACGATGAGAAAGGACACCGTTGAAAATTTTGCTTTAGCTTCACGTGTGAGAAGCCATCCGTTACATGATTATTAACAATTTTTCTTTGCCCTGGCTCAACTATATTTTTTCTTGTGGATAAAAACAATGAAAATGATCTAAGAGACACTTTTCTATGGTCATTATACATTCTAAAGTCTGTCATAAACAGCCAACTTGTAACAGAGATTTAATGAAAGAATTATTATACGTTCTTATGTCAGCTCGTGGATAAAAAACGAAGCGTGCCATGCATCATATTACACAGAGAGAAGCAGACGTCTTATTACATGGCTCAACAAGCCTTTTGACATATGAATCTTCTGTATTTCTTTGTGGCCTCTGATGCTTGTTTCTTTTCTCTTCATTCAACAGAGGAAAAAAAAGGCGAGGTGTCATGGCCCACCCGACTGTATTTAATCAGCATCAGCAGCTTCAGAAGTTGCAGAGAGCCATGGAACTAATCTCCAAGTAGCTCTTCAGCAGCTTCAGCTCTTCTTATCACTCTCTTGGGCTTAGTGAATTGAAAACGGCGAATATGGAAAAAGACTCCTGTCTTCTTATTCTACTTCTTTCCCCATGTTTTATTCCTTCTTTTTGCAGCCAGCCTGATACTTCCATCAGTCTGATACCCCTCAGGGATAAACGACCACAGGAATTTCATCACCTTTATCTCAGTCCAATGATCTCCATCCTGCTGCTAGACCTATCGATCCTCCTCTTTGTCTGTTGGATAAGCTAAAAGCATTAGAATATTATACATACATTCATAGTATAAATTCATCAGGATTTATATATCTTCAATAAAAGTCATGAGACAAATCGTTGCTTTCTCTCGTGTGGAATTTTGAAAGGAACGTTTGTTATAGTTAGAGCTCATTAGGTGATTGATTTATGGATGTCTCGCGGGTTTTATGATTATCTATCAACCCAGACAAGGATAAAAAAGAAATTTAAGTGTATATACACAACAGGGGCCGTGGTGTCTCTGTCGTGGACAATAAAGAGTCAGAGTTTATTGGCAGTGACCAAGAGGATCTCGACCTATGTATAAAGCTTTATTATTATTCAACGCGCTATATTAGCATTGATGATGACAATTTCACGTGAATACTCAATCATAAATGTGTATTCATATGCCGAAATAAAATTAGCTGATTTTCCAAGCTGTGCAATCACGTCATAACGAAGTTGCAAAGCGAGTCAGAAGGGAAATGAAATAGCCATCAAGATTAGGATAAAGAGGACTGGACAGTCTTGACTATATAGCTTTGGCTATCTCACCTGCTCGTTTGATCGTTTTAAAAGCCCGCCAGGGATAATCCTCGCGCAAACACGCGTTATATTTGCATCCTTAGCACACGGCTATTTTCTTCCTGAACTTGATAGAACAGATAAACACCCTGAGCAGCGACAAAATGTTACTAAAAGGTGTTAACAATTATTTAGAGGATTTTTCGTTGTTCAAGGTGATAATTGGATTATATTTAATGCTGAGATATCCCTTCACTTTCATTGGGGTTTCTTCCTTTCTCTTTTACTCATAAAGCATACTCGACGTACGATTTATCGCATCGCACTCAGACATGCGAATATTTTTAATGTCGTTTTAATTGCACGCCTTGAAGGCACAACAATTTCTCAGCTGCCTTCATTGTATCGTTAAGTAGTCAGTGTATTCCTGTTCTGTGGGTCCAGATCTCCATAAACATGGTTCAATATACATATATAACCATGCCCACAGCCATTAAATTCTTCCCCCATGAATTAAGTAATTAATTCTGTTGTTAAGCTGTAAAAGAAGATAAGTCGATAAAAAAGTAAATTTTATTGAAATTTTTCAAAA
>JABSMT010054889.1:0-11328 GCA_018902335.1 Eumacrocentrus americanus
GCATTGATAAAAAATTTTAAAAAAGTCATAAAATTTTTTCTATCACTTCCCGTTTGGCGGAAAAAAAATAGTATGTGAAATTTTTATGCTGAAACATTAAATATTTATTATAGGTGAAGAAAAGTCTAGACCAAGCTTCTTGGCGATTTATTTATTTTGCTATCGATAGAATAAAAAAATATGAAGATACTACTGCATCGTACATGACAAGTATTCAGTAAGCGACGTATTAATTTCCATTTAATTAAAACAGGAGAGTCTGATTCCAAATGCAATTAAATTATTGATGCGTGACAAGGGGATTGAAAGTTTAAACGCAATCCGTTTATCCTGATACGTTTCCCGATATGTGCGAGTTAGTGACGGAGTAAACATAATTTGATGACCACGATAACAAAAATAAAATAATGGAATTATAGAGGAAGCAAAGGCGACTCGTGCTTACTTCATTAATAACGTGTTGTCCTTGAGCCATCGTTTAGAATCAATAGCGCAGGCAAACATTTTTTATTCTCTCGAAAATGTTAAACAATGTAAGACAACGTTGTCTGAAGAACAAAGGCACTTAATTATATCACAAATTGAAAAGAATTTGGAAAAAATACAAACGCGTATTTTTCTTCAACGACTACATTTCTGCACCCAAATGAAATTATAAAATTCTAAGTTTAAATTATGAACAGGGACTAATCAAATCTACGTGATGATCGTAATCCATAGTCCTGATGTTTCCAATTTAGTTTTCTTGATTTATAAAGAAACAATGCAAGCAGGCACACATCAGGTGAACCTACCGCGCCTATGGTCGCACAAACACTGGCCGGATAGCCCACCGGTTGCCACCCCCTCTCTATACATTATACATTATACATTCTGCTGCTGCTGCTGCTGCTGCGAGACTGATGCGTGTAAGAGACATGTGTATCTGCGCGTGTTATTTATGAAATCGGGGACAATGAGGGAAAAATGTGAATAAGCAGAAGTATCGCTTTATTATTCAAAATATTGCTCATACTTAATCTAAAGTGAAATTTAAAAATCTTAGATTAACAGAAGATATATAATAAAAGCCTGACGATTAATTTTTTCTCCCCACTATAGTACATAGACCAATATTAAATTAATATTTATCGAATTAGTTGGATGACGCATAACATATAGTAGATGTCACTATAAAAAACGAAAGAAAAAGGAGAAAAAACACTAGGGAAGGGGATGACGGCTCTATTCGTCGTAGGATTATTGATCGTCAGTTGACTGCGTATATACGAAGTGGCCGCGTCAAGTGACGTAATGCGCTCATATCATCGATTGACATATAACACAAAATCGATCAATATTTTTGGCAGTAAAACGAGATTAAAGGGTGAAGTAAAGTTAAAAAGTACGTCGAGAATTTAATTGGAAGTTGTATGAGATAATTTGCAACTCACTTAACGGTAAGCTGTCGCTGGATCAGGAGTTTCTTTTCTATCTGTTCGATAGGAAACTGCGGGACCTCATAGGGAGCTGATATCTCATTAGGGAGTTCGTGTGGTGCCATTCGCAGGGTACTGCCAGCACCACCTGCCGCTCCACTGACCTCGAACATAGTAGGACTCTCGCTCCCTAAAATGAAAAAAATGGAAGCCCACATTATTTCTTCTAGACACTATTTAATTTATTTAATTTAATTGACTTATGTAATCGCTGTCTGTATGATTACCCGGCACCCTCCCTTCTCCAGTTGTTTGTAACCACTTTTTAATAAACTCAATCGAATAATTGTTCAAACGATCCTTCTCATTAACCAACACCATCGTTGAGACTGATCAATAGTGACTGACAATAAAAAGTAAGAATAACTTATCTGAATGTCCGCTAAACTGTCAAGTCAAGGAGATTGTGTAGACGTGGAATATTCCATAAATATATATAACCAAAAAGGTCAGGAAGGGGATCTCGTCGGAGAATCGAACGTCATCGGCTGAGAAAAAAACATATGCCTTATCTATGTATATGTCGACGCCGCAGACTGTACGATGTAATGTAAATATATTTGCAAAGTCTACCGACACTGACAGAGGAGACTGCGTCTTTGTAGAACTTGTAAACGACTCGGGTCGTCTTCAGTACGATTCACTTGGAGGAGTCCATCAATCCCCGTGGGGATTGTTTATTATTCTGCTTTGGAATCTTCCAGAACTAGATCTCATCTCTTTTGCGATGGCTCTGTAGGTATTTATAGAAAGCGCTCTGCTATCCGAATAAGAGAAAAGAAAATTCAGCCGAACAACAATAGCTTCGTAAATGACTGTGATGAACAGGGCCGGGAAGTTCGTACGTGAACGTCATGTATTCTCGAGACCCTTGAATTGCAGACTATTATATTTGATTACCGTATATGAACGTGTCAAAATACCCATTGATGGACGGATTCTCCAGGCAGGAATTTAATTTCTCAACCAAACTCATTACATGTGCATGTGTTCACTTTCGCTTTCGTCAGTCAACCGAAAGTTGCACGCAACTAAATGCACTTCAGTGCCCCAGATATTCGATTACACTCATTATGCGGTCAAGCTGACATCACATGTAATGTGAACGCGACTCGAACGTTGAAATGTGTGAAATAGAGAAACCAGGTTGTTTTTAGACGTGTGATAGAGCCCAGATATGAATAAATTAAGAGTAGAAAAATAAACATGTTGCATGTATTATACATCTATGTATTACACATAATGCGGAATCCAAATGTTTACGGCTCCGTTAAATAAATGTTCATGAATAGATAGTACGCTACTGTTATTTCCAATATTTCGCTCAACTTTCAATTAAATAATTAATTGCCATAATAAAGAATGCAGTTGGAGTGTTGAAAGCATAGTTTCAGACAGCGGTGCATGACGGTAATTGGTAACAGAGCGGAAGCACGATTCAGTGATAGATTTACAACGATTCCAGGTTCTAAAAATCATGCATACTTTATATATACATTGTGATAATGCTTATTTTTGTATCGATTTCAAGATATGAACTATACATGATCAGTATAAGAGAATTAAGAGTTGGCCTATTGTGATATATGATTACATAACGGTAGATCGACTGCATGCTACTCAATTAATAATCTCCTTAACACGCCCTATGACACGATAAAGTTGTTTGAAGGAGGATGAACACAATTTATAATGCTAACGATTTATACCTTCGTCGAAATCTATGAAGAAATTATGATGATGCAGCATGCCAAGAAAGGCTTCATTATCACCGGTTGTTACTCCTCTGCTTGACATTTTTGCTCGCCTTATGACGTTCACCCGTACGAATGCGACAGCCACCGTGTGACGAATAAAAAATTTATTGAATAACGACTATACGAATGTATCTGTGGTGCTTTCTATGCGAATTATCGTAAGCAACTGATTTTGATGAGGCAACTGTTACGGCTTGCTAATAATTGTTTAACACCCCGAAGCGTAAATTATTATTGCCTATCGTCAAAACTTATTCGCGGAGTGCGTAAACATATTGACTTTCAAGTGTGAACCGTTGCATACGAAAGAGTAAAACAATTTTTATAAGTTTCAACGAGTGATCAAGACGTTTACTGTTTTTACGCGTTATCGCCGAGGCGACATACTGGCTCGAAATGACGCAGGTTGACTTGTATTTCTATTCGTGTCTAGAGTACGGTCTCTGCTGTGTTAGTAAATCTCGACAACCGAGCCAAGAATATCATACAGAAATCGTAAATAATAAACGAAGGACTAACCGTACGGAGTGTAGTAATAATGTCTGAAATATCGACGATTCAGCGAATTATTCCTTTCATCCGCCATGTGGACATTTTGACGATGTCGCTTGTAAATCGCGTGAAATGCACCTATGGTAGAATTCAACGTTGCTCACAATATCCTGTAACTATATCGTCACCGTCTCGTGACGTGGAAACACCAGTTTCAATTACGAGAAGAACTGTTAGATGAACAGTTGCGTCTCCGAAAATCGATAGGCGTTTTGTTCGAAGCATCAGACCAGCTGCTGTTGTTATATTCCATATTCCCTCTCGCATTGAGTGAAGGGTAAGTCAGTATAATTAAATGTCTAGGTCGTCGACGATTTTAGAAATACTTACGATCGTGTTGATCATCGTTATTATTGCCAAGTGTATTGGAACTATCCGCGTCGCCTTCGTTCTCCAACTCGTACAGAGATATTGTAGTTCCGTTTGCCTCCCGACACCCATCACTCACAACGGGACTCTCCATGACACTAAAATGCTAGAACTTTTATTCATTGAGTATATATTGGGCGAAAATATAAAACGCTTGATTGACTGATGGAATGATAAACTCAAATTGATAATTATAATGATGTTTATTTTTTTTTGTGTTCAATGTAATTTTTCTTAGCACAGTTTGAAATCTGTATGAGTGCTTACTGTAGACGCACGAGGAAAATTCATTGATTGCCCATGGCAGCTCCACACTCACCTATACTAACGTATTAGCCGGTATAACAAGTCTTCAGGCGGCCTGGAGAACCATCGATAAATGTATATGTCAAATATTTTACTACTGACACTTTGAGAGCCACTGCGATGGTTGTGAACACGTACTCAACTAAAGCAGCAGTGATTTCACGTTCAGTATAATTTCTACTGCGTTTTTAACGGACAAAAGGTTTATTCAATCATTAAATATTGCACGTATTGTTGTACTTTCGGTTAAATTGAGAAAACACTTAAAAATGTTCAGGTGGCACTATATAATGTCGTACAGATGATTGAATAATCGTAATCAAGATCAAAGTATCACAACCGGTTTAGTGAAATGATAAGATGTACTCCAGAACTTCTGTATCGTCCTGTTTGACAGACGATACTGCGACTCTAAAGAGATGCGCGCACATTCGCTGGAACTCAGTGGTAATGAGTCAGCCAGCTAGCCATTCGAGAGAGAGAGAGAGAGAGAGAGAGAGAGAGGGAGAGAGAGAGAGAGAGATATAAGCGCGGGTATTATATATAACGACAAACGTGTAAAATTTACTTCGATCGGCGTCCATTGAATTTAAACACGATACACAACTGCGTCAACTGCGACAGTGAATTTGCCCGCCGATGTACTAGAACGCCTGTGATTGGGTGCTGATTCGCTGCTATTCAACCCTACGAAAATCCATAATAAGCCGATCCTCCAGTGACCGATAGCAAAAGTGGACTTAACAACTGGGGATGCGATGATAAATGACAAGAACGATATCCAACTATTCCGCTTTTGGTTTATTACTAAAACTTTTTAGAATATACGCAAAAATAATTATTTAATAATATTTTTATCACTGTGATTTTAATTTAAGCTTTTAATAAACAAACTAATAGTGTATTGTGACTTTTCCTCTTTCTCTCTAGTTGAAATCAAAATCACTTTCTGTATTGGACACGTTTTTCTCAATGATACTTTCCGTATCTGAGTCAAGGATGGATTTGATCGTGTCTTTTGTCTTCTTTGCAGTGCACTCGTTAAGGTCTTCTGTTTCGCAAGACTCAGGTGCGATTTGTACTTGGTGATCATTATCAGAAGTGTTGATGAGATTATTATTTGGTGTCTTCTGATTCTCTGTTATCTCAACGGCATTTGAATAATTTTCATCGGGATCTGACCGTTTTTGGTAACGTTCATGACTTGTATCAGCACTGGTGTAAGCTGGCGATTCTTCATAGACATTAGCATTACTGTAATTTTGATTGTGTCTAGAATAATCATACGCATTATTTCCGTCAAGAGGCGGGTTCTGATTTTGCATATATGCTTCTGATTGATACTGGTGATTGAGATTTCCCGTTGAGTATTCATGATATTGTTGATCTTGATAGTACTGAGTATTTTGGTCTTGAACATATTGTGAATATTGCTGATCGTATCGGAACTGTTCATTTAGATCTTGTTCATAATGCGAATTGGGGTCGTACTGATACTGCTCGTTCATGGGGTTATGCGGATATTGATCGTTATCGTATTCATAAATCTGGGTTGGATCCTCGGCATACTTTTGGACATCCTGGATGTAAGCCTGATCATTCTGCTTATCAGTCGCTTCGTAATTAACAATTTCAACTTGTTCTACAATCCTCTGACCTTCATCATTTGTTAAATCATTGGCTGCTGAACATATTTCCCTAGTTGCTTCAATAACTTGATGCTCTTCAACATTTTGCGGATCTTGATTATTCATCGGAGGATTATTTTTGTCTGGGTTGGACTTTAGCGCATCATTTTTAGAACACGATTCATCGGCTAAGTTTGAATTCTCGTTTAAAAACGTTTTCCGAACTTGTCTTTTTAGATTTTCAAGGTTCCACGATTCTAGATCAGCCGTCACTTGAACCCAGTTATTATCAACTTCTTGCTGTTCGGCAAACACTACATTTGATGCATTTGCTTCTAAATTAATTACAGAAATATTCTCAACTTCTTCCGTGCCAGAACTAATTTGTTTTACAAGATTCTTAACATTTCCGTATAATTGATTTAATTCTATCGTGTGTGTTGCAAGATTGTCATTAATTTCATTCTTTGGGAAAACCTGTGATGAACCAACAGGTTCTGTTTCAGATTCAAAACATATTTTGTTGATCAAGGCCGTACTTGAAGATTTTTGGACGACATTTATATCAGTATCCCCTCTTTGGATGTTTTGAGATTTGACATGAATTGTGTTAGTTTCTATACAAGGATCGTCGACAGTCCTGGAAACTAAGTCATCTGCAAGTGCTAAGATCTGTCCGACTTCTGCTGGTAAATGATCAAAATCATCATCAGACAGGGTTACATTCAGTATGTCACCACTCGTGTTTTGCTCGTGATCGATTTCGTCCAGACTGTGAGGATCATTTTTGTCGTGTAGGCTCCTCCGAATTGTCTTTATGCACCTTTCTAGTTCATTCTCCAAAATGCTTCCTACTTGCTCTTCAATTGGCCTAGATGTTTCAGCTAGAATACTTGATAATTTTGAATGTCGTGATACCTTCGAGAACAAATTTCTACGAACATCTTTATTTAGCAGTGTATCCAAATCATTTGTTCGATTTCTTCCACCCCATGCATAGGTTTCGGGCTCACGTAATGTTGATTTAAATATAGAATGTTTTCCGTAGTTGACCATTTCAATGGGTTCATCGCGTAGAAAACGCTCATTGTAATCAACAAGAGATTTTGACGGAAATCGCGAAAATGATGCATAGTCAGTGATATTTCTCGGTGTATTGATGGAATTATAGAGATTCCCAGGAATATTGGTGGGTATTGGAGGTGTATGAAAGCCTCCATCACGCGCGTTTGGAATATTCTTTCTCATCTGTCTGTCTTCGTGTTGAGTGACAACTCCACTATCACCCGTGATGCTTCCTGCTTGCCGTCGATAGGCAATTGCTCGCAGTAGTGAGGCTTCGTACTCTTTCTAAATAATAAAGCAAATTTCATTAGTAATCTTAACACATTGGTGAGATTGAAGAATAAACGAACCCGCAAGATACAGAGCCGATCTGTTTTTGCAGTCATTAGGGCTAAGTTCACGTTGACTTTGTCCAAAGCGCCAAGGAGCTTATGATTGCGACCATCTCTGACCCTTTGCACCTCCAAGAATTCAATATAACGCATTCGTAACTTGTTGATACATGCCTCGTGTCTGAAACAGGAATTGAAGGAAACATACATATTCGCGAGTGTGAGATGGGCCTAAAATGCAGAAACAAGTTATTGGTTGAGTTAGTTAATCGACTAAACTACTGCAGACATGCTAGAAGCGACATTGAATATTGTGTGGGGTAGCCCCCTTTTCAGCCGTGGTACCAGGCTTAACTCTGTCGTTTATCATCGATCTCACCAGAGCTAGTAAAATAACGTCTGCCAAAATTTATTGCACGATGAGTAGACTCTGAGCAACATGACATGTTTGTATGAATGTCGTGTGTGATTAGAATTGGTAATGTTTAGATTATTGATTGGCAAAATTACATTTCTTAAAACAAGGTCGCTTGATAATCGATATGTGCAGACTAGACTAAATACGGGCACCTTGTGTGGGAAAGAATGTGAATGTAATGCGATGGCCCAACAAATTTGACAGTATTACGTGATTTCATAGAATAATCTAATATTCTCGTGCTGGTCGAAAAATGAATTGGCTTGACAAATATAATCTAATTTTAATTTTTAATGATCATAAATTTTAACAATACTTTAGTTACCCACCTGATATGAGATTGTTGCTCCAACAAGTTGAAGCGTTCCTCTAATCGTATTCTTTCCTCCTCACTGCGTTATTTTGTATTTAATCATATTAAATTCTTGTAATGAGTATTGAAATACAAATATTTATCGTAGTGTTTTTGAACGATCAATTAGTAAATTACCTTTTTCGTAACTTATCCTGAAGCTCCAGCATCTTTTTGTAATATTTGTGGCCAAAAACGAACGGAGTCATAACTCGCGGGGTCCTGTATAAGGTAGGAGAGAATAAGACATATTGACTGATGTGTCAACTTATTTCTTCACTCGTATTTGTGTGTGAGAACGAATGTAAAATAAAACAGAGCTTGAGAAAAAGCACGAAATAGAGTGTTGGCTAGATCACGACCCTTCGAGTCCACGCTCTCGCCAGCAACTGTCGTGCTGGCCGATCGTGATACGGCTGACATAGGGGTAGGCTGGAATAGGCTCGATGTACAGGTGTTTCATCCTCTACCTTACTGAGCATCTTCATGTTTAATTTTTAATGTGACTGTAATAATCAGGGCCATGGCAAACAATATACGTATATATACGTATAAATCGGTGCATATTTAATAATTCGATATACTAAACAAATAAATTTACAATTGAACAATATTATTATCGTTTATAAAAAAATTTTGAATGCTTATAGTAGTTAGTTATTGGCCATTGGGTTTGCGCTCACATTTTTAATTACGATGACTCAGTTTTTTTTACATATGTAGCGTGAAGATGTTTCGTTAATTCTGGAGTAGTTGATGTCGCCATATAGAGAATTTGTTCCAAACCATTCTCATTGCCTTGAAATACTCGTTTTAACTGTATGAATATACAAACGCATAGCTCTATAAATATAAGCAGGAAAATAAATGAATGGCTCAATATAACGACGGCGTATCCTATTATAATACCTTGATTACAGTCGGATTTTTGGTGCCTTCGGATATTCTTGCAACGGACGTACTTTCGAATTGAATCTTATTATTATTTACTTCTCCTTCTTCGATGGTTGTTAGACCAAAATTGTGAGCCAGCACAAGCTTGACTTTATTGGTTCCTGGGATAACCTTTAAAACACCAGCTTCTCTGTGCAATGGGATTTTTGTCTTCGCATGCCAACTTGTTGCCTCATAATTAAACATTGGTTGTCCAATGGAAATGAATTTGATTTCATCGTAATATTTAAATGGGCTAATTGTGGGAAATTGACCTTCTCCCGGTAGTTCAGTCTTCCATGTACCTTCCAGCCAGCCCAAAGACTTTAAAGCATTGTGCAGTGGCAAATGATTCATAGCAGCTAAAATAAACATTTTTATATTATAAGTTGTAAACCCCAATTTATAGGACTGTCAATTTAATACTTACTTATGTGTACTCAAATAAAATGTTTGAGGTTATAAATAGCAGAGTGTCCACACCGTTTTTTCACACAAGTCTCCACACCATGTAACTTGTCACAAAATTAAACATTAAGATATTTGCTGCTATGTGTACTATGTATATACACAATATGTATCTTGGCTGCCATCTTCTGGATTACTCTCTGGACGTTATATATAATACCTGTGTCTTTTTTAGGTAACTATACACTGTACCTGTAATTAGTCGCGCGATGCGCCTTTTGCAACAATAGAAGAGGAGCAGAAGAGAGGAGCACGGAAGTATTGTGACCCTACTATCTATTTAGTGATGTACCACCATGGCGACGTTACCTCCACGTAAAAATCCAACGCCAACGAAAATATCGAAGAAACACTTGACACCGTTGCAGATACTATTGCAACTTGGTTTTCCAAAGTGCCGAGCGTGAGTCTTATTAATAATAATTAATTACTTAATTTTTGTTACATTTTCTTCATCATTTCAGTAAGTACTTGTAGGATTCTCCACATATCCCGTGTTTATATTTGAGTTATATGTAGCTCATCAGTCTGATTGCCATTGTAAACAAACAGCTGTTACATACTTGATCTTGAAATAAATACACTGAATAATAATTAATGTGTGATGATGATGATGGTTTAATCAATTGATAGGGAGAAAGCATTAGCTGCTACAGGACATCGAGGAGTTCAACTAGCATCAGATTGGCTGCTGGCACACGTGCGGGATCCGAGTCTTGATTCTGAGAAACATCGCGAGTACATATTGTATGCTTGCCCAACAGGATTGCTTGCAGAGAAACTTGAAAAATTTTGGGAAGAAAGCAGAGAATTAGAGTGGAACAAAGCGCATAATTATATGCCTCATATCACTCTGCTTCGTTTCTTTAAGGTATGTGTATTCATAGCAGCAGTATATCATGTTAAAATTAATTATAAATTTAATTGATAATTATTTTTAGGTACCTGACGAATCAGCAGAGCAAGTTTCAAATGTTCTCGAGTTATTAATCAATCAAAATGAATGCTTAGAATGTATAGATTTAGAAACATATATATCGCCTAACTTTATGGGCCTATTTGTTGATGATAAGCAAGCAAAGTGGCTAGAATCCATTACTATTCGTTATGTCAATAAGTTAACTGGTCTAGGAATTATTGCTGAAGCTCAAACTAAGTCTTTACACATTTCATTGGCTTACCAGTTTTCCAGCAATATTTTTCAATCATTGCGCTCTATGGTTGAGCGGTTGGCTTCAAGTTCATCTGCCAATTGGGAATTAAGACTCTACTCTAGGGATCTACGATTTCGGGATACTCATGTTCACAAGGTTACTCATGCCCACATCCCTCGGGAACATGACGAATTAGAGTTGAGACCAGGGGATTATATTTATTTATCAGCGGGTGCATGTAATGCTTCAATAGATGGTTGGGTAGAAGGTGTTTCGTGGTTAACTGGTACCTCAGGTTATTTGCCCCTCAATCACACAGAACGCACTGCTGAAACTGATTCCTGGACATTGCATGCTACGGTGCAAATAACTGATTCTGGTACAGAGGCTCCAGAGTTGGGAATTCCAAGGTGCAGAAAACCACCTGTTCTCTCATCTAGCGAATCATTGGATACACTTGATGGGATTGTCACCGATAGCAAACCAGTAAGTTTATACCTTTTCGATATACATATA